>LUCH01003791.1:0-11810 GCA_013368495.1 Paragonimus heterotremus
TGATAAACGGATACAAATACGGAATACGATAGCGGACGAGGCGACAAGCGTGCACGGAGCGGGATCGTACGTTCGAGTGCGTGGGGGACATGTAGGTATCTCTACTCGTTCAAACGAATGTTTAAGTACATACAAAAGTAGAAGACAGAAAGAGTACAAATGACACTCGTAGCTCTAACATAATTGATAATAACGAATAGGGTCGCTACACGTTGCACGTGGCGTAGAAACCGTGAAGGCTTCTGGTCCCCTATGTCGGTAGTACTCAGTATATGGACGATGCGTCGACGATCCGAAAGACCAATGCGCTTGATAATTCCCTGTTTAAGCTGCTGGTATGGTTTAACAGAGTCCGGTAGCTCCAAAATTTCGTCCACTATGTCTATGACGTGAGGCGGTAGATTAGCAACTACATGGTGGAACTTTGGTTGTTCCGTGGTTATGTTTCTCAGCGCAAGACTGACTTCCATTTGTACAAACTAGGTTTGAGGATTGTTCTCCCTAAAAGACGCGATCGGGATGGATAATAACAACGTTACGAACGAGTTTTAGTACACTGCGTTTCGACTGCTTTGGGCGGCCTTCTTCACAAGTATTGTGATTGAAATCACATGTGATTTCGATCATAATACTCCTGAGGTATTCCGCCTGGGGTAGCTGACACTCATTGTATTACAACTTGCTCGTAACTTTATGTTGTACCCATTCCAGTTATCAATAACATGTTAATCACGACGCTCAAACTCTCTGACTCCATTTGTACGATATTTGGTGGAGATATCTTACAACCCTGTTCATTCTGCACAGTAATCAAACCAGAAAATCGAATAAGGGACAAGAATTTTCATTGTAGTTAGACTGGCACAATGAGCTTTAAGCGATAACGACTAAAAATAGAGCACAACCTCCCATTTGTCAAACGATTCAAATGTTCTCTTATGACCTTGGACGTTCGAACGAACGAGCGAGCACAGACGTGCAACCAAACAGTGTCAATAATGCAAACAGTCAAAGTAAGTAGCAATATAGGTGGAATGCGTTCCAAACCAAACGTGTCTCTACACATCCCGTCAAACCTTTTCACCATGTGAACCAACCATGTGTAACCTTACTCCATTGGTTGTCAATAGTTTGCGCTCGTGAAAATTGTACAGTACGCGTCGAAAGGATGTTTTCTTCCGAATCGAGCAATAGCGCGAATACTGTTGATTTGTCTGTATTGTTTCAGGAGCATTTGAGTATTGTCTAGTTTCCACGAAGTTTCCAAAATTTGGATACAGAGAGAGCAGAATTCGAACGTTTTGTAGGTCAATCCGGCTTCTCGTTACTGAATCCGATCAACCTGTGTTTGATGTTCATAGGAGACGCATTTACGCATACGTCCGTTGGGTGCAAGTTTCGCGCTCATCTTCCGGCGGTCCACAGAGAGCAAGTGGACAAACGGTACGTTCTTCGTATTTCAACGTCAACCACGACATCAACGAAGGATTTTGCCTCACCAAATTCGCCTTGCTGCACAGCCATCCTTGTGATGCCATCGCTGTCAGACATGAAGCATCTGTACTTCGTTTCGCCGATGAATGTGTCAACGAAGTTTGACTATGACTGCGCAACGGCACTCTCTCCTTTAATATTGCAAAATATATCCAGCAGCATTTCGGCAAGAAGACAACGACGAGGGATGTGTGTGTTCTCCCTAACGGGTTGTTTATGAAGAGAAACACGATTGGCTACCTAGTTCGTTTATATACGCAATTGAACACAACCGGTAATTGATACTTCAACGTAGATAGTAAAAGTCACTCGATATACCTTATGTTTTTGAGTAATGGGCAGAGAATTAGGTCGATGCTATCCCGAGGTTATTGGGATATGTGCCACATACAATATTTGTAAGGAACGCTACATCCTGTTGGTTTTGGTGGTTGTAGATGCCGGCAGAGTAGGTCTATCGGTTTGTTTCGGTTGGCTGGCAAAGTAGTTAGCATCTTGTTTCTTCGGCAGTTCGTAATCTTTGTGGGAGATGAGGACAGTGACCATGGACGACAGTGTGCCCACACAAACGGCCATTGCATGAGAGCTTCCGCACGTCCATCAACTTCTGTACCGAGTGCACATTCTGGAGAACGAGCGCTGTCGGCGGTTCATTCTGACTGTAACCAAGTGATTCATGGTCGCTATGCTCATCTGTAAGTGGTGAAAGTAGGGTACAGCATTGACTATCATGCGCAGCGTCGGCTATTTATTTTATGATGAGTTCCTGATGACGAGACTCATTAACGTATCAGAAAAGTGGACCGATTGCTGCTGCCCAAAAATCCCCAGTTTTGGTAGACTGGACAGCAACTTCGTAGAAACGATGCATTACTTAATTAAAAGGCACAACCTGGGCGGTCAAATCAGGATATGACAGGCCATCGAGCGTTCCCTGGTCATCTTCACTAACCAATTACTAGTGTTTGTACAATTTGCAGCTGTCGACCATATAGAAGCAATTCAACCAAGTTCATTTGTTCAGTCCATGTTTCAATTTTCTCTTATTCTCTTCGATAATCAATCACTACTGTTTACACTATTTACATGTATCAGTCACTTAGACCTCATTCTAAATGTTTCCATTTCTTCTCTAATGGATGATCATTTTTTATTTTTCAACAGTTTTAAATCCGCTCTTTGTGGCTTTTTCATGATCGTTAAGAATTTCATTGCGATTCTGTCGTTTATGACTCGCACACTGTTGGTTGATCTGATCGTTCCGGTTCATGCACATAGTTCTGCTATGGTGTGGCTTTCGGAGCTTTCAGCGTCCCTGATTGATGTGTAAGCTAAATTTGAGGACAGTGGTTGTGCTGTGTTGGTCACACCTTTCGTTTGGGTTTTTGTGTGCAGTTCTGTCATGGTGTATTCTGAAGCTTTCAGCACTCCTGATTGGTTTACCCGATCCATTTGGACATACATAGAGCGTCATATGTTTTTCACTAAAGATCTCTTAGGATCGTGTACAATAATCCAGCAGCTAAACATTCACTAACGACTCCTAAAAGATGATAGTTCTGCTTGAGTTCCTGATTTGCGTTTTGGTCACATCGTGTTTTCTCAGTCTACTTGCAATATACATAATTGTTTGTTAGTGGAGTATTTTAACGACCAGAACAATACCTACTGTTCACAACAGTTAAGTTTCGGTGTGAATAAACCATGAAGCCAGACAATCATTTTCCTGGTTTACTTAAAGCAACGATTGCTTTAGTAGCACATAAAACTTGGCCTTCAACGCATTTATGTCTATAAGCACTCCAGTAAAACTAATACACACGAATAAATTTTGACCACGTCGTTTTCTGCTAATTATGCCTTGTCAGTTGATAATCTGCTTCATTTCTGGTCTGTAGACCATTTGAATTCCATTTAATTTGATTGGAAGTACTGGCGGATAGAAAAATAAGAAAGTCAGGTTGGTATCGATGTAAACTGGAAACTGGTGGGCGCACCATAAAAAACTCCTCAAGAAACCCTTTGGGTATATAATAACATAATTCAATAAGACTTATATCATTCATGAGTCCATGGAATTAAAAATCAACCTCATGTTGAAAAGCATTTGACATGCATACGTGAGGGCCAGAATGAGACAGTAATTTCGATAAGTACTTAACGCAAGTCACTCATTTTACTTTAACAGACATCAACATGGTACATGATAATGTGATTATGCTTCACTTGTTTTTCTCCCCTTATTCTCCCTATTCCTCTTCTATCACGCGCGTTGTAGAACCATGTTTTCATCCGTGTGATTATGTTTTCTGTACTGGTCTCTGTGCGTAGAGACTTCGGCAGTAACACCTCTGCTTTCGGTTAGGCCTTTCAAAATCTTTACGCTCACCTTCGACAGCATATCGCTTTGTTATCCCGTTGAATGCTATTTCCCTCGTTTTACCTGCTTATGACTTCTCTCATACATCGACGAACAGGCTGTCACGCAGAGGGGACTCTTAACCCATACAAGTAATTCATCTGGAAAATTAATCGTAGTTTAAGTCGAATTTGCTACGACCTTTTTGTATGGCTGCTTTTTTAAGTCGAATTCTAACTCCCTGAATCGCGAGACAATCTGGACGGGAAATAGGTGAACGCGCAAGTCACGCTTATTTTATCCAACGGAGGATCCTGCAACCCTCCGACAGCTGTCTTGGAGTTACTTCACGAGAGCCAACTCTTTCACACCATGATTCAGGGTCAACCTACTATTAGTTTTTGTCTCAAAAGCGCGTTCAAAAAGTCCCTTGGAACAGGGGTAGTCGTGGAATCGGCGGAAGAGCCGGACAGTGGTGTAGGAACCCTTGAGACAGGTAGTGTGAAAGACAATGAAGGGGCGGATAATCGGGAGGCAGACATTAGGGTGGAAAGTGCCCCATCTGTGAATATGTCACAGGTGGAGGCATTTCAGTCGAACGTACAACGGAGAAAACTGTCTGGGGGGTGGGTGGGAAAATTAGAAGGAAGAACCGATGTGAATAAGAAAAGAACATCCGGAAATTATATGGGAGTAGGAGGTTTGGAGGATGTCGTCATAGTGGACGTTGGAGACGACGGCATATGATTAAAACCAAGCAAGACAGGCTGATTCGATCGACCGAAATCAACCTTACCCGTGCGCACAGCAAACATTGCATACTTAGATTATCCTGTGTTGCTGCGGTATAGGAAGACCTTGGATTCATCGGATGATGACAAAGACGATAGCCTTTTTGAGGGTTTGCTAGACATTACATTCGAAGCAGAACCATGGGATATACCTAGCGCGCTTGATTTGCCTCCCTGTCCTCACATTGACATCAGAAGATTTCAGGTCTGAAGTACTCTTTGCTCACTTGGCGTAACTCATAGCCTCTAGATAGTTGTCTGAAACAACGAATTAAAATTGCGCAACATCACATTTTTGGAAGATAGCGGTCACAAAGAATTGGGAGGAGTGAGTTTGCGGTGCTGGACAAAGTCTAACATTTTCATTGAATGAGAGGTCATATATGCTTGGCCAGGTTTTAATATCATTCTTTATCCTTGGTGAACTCAGAACAGCACAAGCTTCCTGACCCTGATCGTCGAAAACTAAGACGGAGTACATCTGAAACGAGAACGTTTTATTTATTAAAAAGCATGGTTTTCAGTAACAAACAAACATGCGACAAGTAGTTATGTACAAGAATGTGAAGTAGACATACAAAGGCAGATAATTCACCATTGTTAGTAATATGTGCACCATGAGGATTTATTTGCTGGGTCCACTCACTATGAACATGAAAAAATGCTGCGACGGCAGACTGTGATTGAACAAAGGTTTAGCAGGTTTGAGAAAAGGGGTATACTGAGTTGTATTAAAATGAAATATATTCATAATATTGCAAGGGTAGTTGTCAGTGATGACATTATCGGGAGCAACATTTGTTAACAAAACGTCGTTCAAAAAATTTGGACAGTGATGAACTGCTGGGATGTTTACTGGCATACTGAATGCAAGATAACATCAACACTTACAGCGGGTTGGAACAGTCTGTAGATTTAACTAGCAGGTTTAGTCAGGCCATGGATCATGGACTTTGTAGTGGACTAATCAGTCAACTGATAAAAATGACCAAAAATATAGTAGTATCACAGAAACGTCGTAGCGGTGACGGATAGGATCAAAGATAGACGTACAAATTAAACGGGAGGTGTATCGGTAAAAATAGGAACGACTCACTGATAAGTCAAGGTCCGTTAGATTGAATAAAACACCACAAGAAAGAAAGACAACGCCAGAGATGAGATTCGTTGGACGATCGATAGATAATCCCACAAACGGCGTGGTATGATAAAATTTGAGCATCGATAGATCAGCCAATTCGCGGTGCTAAAATATCTCACCGTCCAACCACTTTACCTGCCCAAAATTCACACGAATGAAGGAGACAGAAATGACACGCGGTACCCACCGTTTATTCGTGTTGATGATTCAATTCAAACTTGATTTCTGATGGTTTCAAACAAGCGTACAACTGAAGGTAACAAAACAATATATACAAAATGTACAAGAATGAATTATGAAATATAACTGTGACTTGTGGACACTACAACTTCCGTTTGTGCGTGAAAGGTTCAAATGAGAGTGCTGAAAACTGGTCGAGTGCATCGTGATTTGAAACATCGTCAGCAAGATGAACTAGCGAATGTAAATTGTACATAATCTCATGTTGACGATACAACCGTGAAAAATTATACATGAACACACTGGTTAACTGCATGGCGATGTCGTGATAACGATGGTGAGAACAGGGATGACAAAATTAGTAATAGCTGCCGAAACGTTCGAAAGTTTTAATAATTCGCATCATCCAGAATGTCTGTCAAAACCACAGGATCTAAATAAAGCGAGAAATGTCTATACTCGGTTGCCTTCCACTGCTTGAAGTCAAGTAGCCCACGGCATTTGCGGGGAAACTCACAAGTCCATCTGGTTTGACACTGCAGCATTCTGGCGTTGATTCGGTTGAGCGATTGGGAACTGATGCCCGCGTTTAATGTTATGGATCCCTAGGTCCAGTTGCTGATTAACTGACGGACCACGGTCAAACACACAGAATGCATTTATCCTATTGAAAAGCAGTATATCGTATCACTAGGGATAGAAGCAAAAGGGGAGGCGGTCGGTGGACGTGAAGAGTGAAAACAGGAATAGGTTCTTTCGAAAGCACCATTCAAAGTGGACATAACCTTGCGATCGAAGTGCAGTCTTTTTTTTGTTACATTTGTCACAGCGATAATAAGTACTGTAGCTACGTATTCGTTTAACAAACGTACGTTCTGGTGTATCATAGATGACAGCTTTCGGGCTAACGCTCACATTCCCCCCTGCAAACAGTATACCGGCTGATAACACCACGCAGTTCATTAACAATGTCAAGAAGGTAAACGTCAACGTCCTGTGGTCCACCGTTTTCACCGTAGGCACCAAGAACGAAAGGCTGGGACACAAGTGGCTCACACAGTCTGCATAAGATAAGCCACAACATATACGTTCCCGATTTAGTCAGTGACAAGCCATCAATATTCTGGTTTATTGCAATGACGACGACGTCTCGCATCTGACGATTTGCTAACGTGTGCCTAATGCCATTAACCAAATCGAAATGTGCATATTCATCCGGATGCACGTCACGTATCAACGATGTCCGCGGAGTTTTCTTCAATGTTCTTCCACCCGACAATTTGGGCAGTCGTTCTCTCAAAATTTGCAACAGTCGATTGGCCCTAATTCTGGGAGTATTACTTGAAGCAATCCAATCTCTAGGCTGGTCGATAAGATTGCTTGACAACACCGACAGCATCTTCCATATCAGGGAGTTCGATGCCAGATTTCAGACTGATTTTCTACTTGCTTGGGAATATCTAACATTATGGATCATATAAAGGAAGCATTTACAAACACGTTCTATCAAGCTAGGTGCATGGCACTCAGCAAACTTCTGCCCGGCGGTGAGAATGCTGGGGTGGAAATGTTTCACAGTACGGCGAACACGACAATAAATAGTGGAACGACTGACCAGCAGTTCCAAACCCTACTAAAAATACTATGTATCCGTTAGTACGAACTCACACTTTGTTTAGATTGCTGGTTGCCAGATATCTTCAAATAACGCAATCAAATGATAGCAAACGGAGTCACCTAAGAGGATAAACTAAATCAAATTCGAATATGACGAAATCGAACACTACGTGCATTGCAGTTTAGCTAAACGAAAGAACACATGTGTACAAAGGATGGTCTCTTATATGTAAGAAATATCATTCGGAATGTTTATGTGGAAAAATTATAATAACGAAATCATTCCCAGGGAATTTTACACAGGTCCACTCGTATTGTTTTATCGTTGGTCATAAAACGCAGAAGTATTTCATCCCAAGCTTGATGTAATTCATCCTTATATCTCACACCACTCAAACACCGCGCGTATTTCATCCGGAAACTGCCGTTCTTCATCCCTAATGAATCCCCAATATGTGCGAGCAGAGTTTCTTCTTCATCGTTATCGTCGTCATAGACAGCAATGCATCAATGGTTCATACTGACATTCAACTTTTACACAACCACGATGAAAAAAGAAAGTCTTGTATAGGAAGAGAGGAGGAAAAGGAAGGGAAAAGAAAGGTTACATAACTACTAAAAATAACTGTCTTTATTCAAACATACAACATCAAGGCACCTACACCTTGTAACCAAACAACCGAGCTGTAGATGAAAGTAAGGCGTCATCAGCAAAACAGCTTCCCCAAGGCTTTCATTGCCTCGCGTCATTAAATGCATTCACTTCTCAGACAGCTCGGCCAGACAACGACAACACTCACGTCATGGAGCTCGGTTAGCCGCCATCTCACCTAACGTTCCAAGCTACCGACTTTATGAGTCGAATCCGATCTACAGTGACCGATCCCTTTGCGACCGACTTCATTTTTCTACGCCAGGTCATCATCTGTCCACCTCGCACTTTACGCCAGTGGACCGCGTCGTCGGCAAACGGTGCTGGGTGTGGCAAACGACTAGCTGCACCTTTAGTACATGGCCGAACCATCTAATTCTGTGCAAGTTTAAGGATTGAACGTATGAACTCGTTTGACAATCAGTGCCAAACACACGTATCCTAACCTCCTCAGTGTTCACTCGTTGGTGCCATTCGGGTCGGACGATTGAACGCAGACATCGGTGGTCAAATACCTGAAGACGGTTCACGTCCCCTACTTTGAGCGGCCAGGTTTCGCTGCTGTAATACAACCCTCACTGCTGTGTGATGTACGCGACTCTTGAGACTTTATATATAACTTTATATAGACTTTATATAGAACTATGCACCCTAACCGAGTGGGATTCTGAATAGGTTATGTGTAGCTGAAGTTTGTAAATGTAATAAACTTCGGTGCAGACCCTTGGAATTAGTAGACAGGGATTTCATCTGACAACAAATCAGTTAGCAAGCACACTTATATTCAAGAACGCTGACTTGGTAGTGGTTCTGGTTGCTGGGACATTTGTGATATTTCACCCTCTTTCTAAAAAGCTCTGAACTAACCTGTGTTAAGTTTTTTATTTTTTCGGTATCAGTTGGTTTTATGCAATCCAAAGTTTTTCCGCTTCACTCTGCTTCAAACGTCAGCTGTCACTTGGCAGGCAGGTAATTGTCAGTGCCCTTTTTCGTCTAAACTGTAGGTGCATTCTCTCTGTCCGGCCGTTTATGTTCATACCTTGGGAGGATTAACATTTCGTGTTGTACATTTGACCAGTGGGCAGGTGTCCAGTTTGTTAATCTCTGTTTTGCCGACGTAACCGGTGCTGCTTGCATCCCACTCACATGATCCATCCAGGCTGTTTAGCTCCACTCTTTCATAGCCTTTCTTCAAATTTTATACTTCGAGATGCACTAACCACAATCGCATTAGACGTTTTGATTCTAAGGATTGCCGGAACGGACTGTACATCGTTTATTGTGAAGAGCAATATACACAGCTTCGTTCAAAGGAAGAACAACCCGTGACACCAAAAGTAAGCGACAGATATGTAAAAAGGTGAATGTGAAAACAAACTGTCTGTCAAATGTGAGACGCTGCATAGTTAGCAACATTGAACAGTTGACAAGTCCTCTCACACGAATAACAAGCGCTAATAGGCCAGTCATCAAATGAAAAGTTATTTGTGTTGTATGTAACAAAAGGGTTTAGAACTTTTTTTAAAGATATATGTGAAAATTAATAAAAAGAAAATAGATGAACGATCAGTCAGACAAAATCATAAGCACTTCAGGGCACAGAAGTGCTATCACAGTCAATGCTCACGCATCCCGACAGAAAATGTCCTTCATAATAAGACAATTGCCAGAGAAGTAGCAACAGTCAACGCCAAGTTCCCTGCATAAATGTGTTGTAGGTTTTTAGGGAACCTAGAACAGTCAGTAGACATAAATCCGTGACTGCGCAGGAGGGCAATCCCAGTCGAAGAATAACGCAACTTGAAGAAGGAAATACAATACCGCGAAAAGAGATGATCACAGGTGAATGAGAAACAGATTATGGAGGACCGATTGAATAGTGGCATTATGAGAGTCGATCCCGTACTTCACAACCTTGTCTGTCCAGGCAAATTGGCTTCGGTAATCATCCACTATACTGACGTAAGGCACCACAGCAACACCGTCGCGAACCACGATTACATCGGGTTTGATGAACGAGCTTGCCGTTGATACTGGCAACTCCTCGAAGGCGGTATAACCCAACTTGCGCAGTCGTTTCGCCAGGTCTTTGGCCACACGGTTGTGTCGGGCACAACGCACCTCATAGGTGATCTAACATGGTTGTAGAATATGATCAAGGCTTTCCGGTTGACCGCAGTTGCCAAGACAGAAAACTGAGTAGTCACTTCGGCCACCTCGTGAATTTAGAACCATAGTCCGCAACAGACTACATGTGAGCTGGATGGCACGAATACAGATTCAGGAAAAGATGCGATCTGGGTTAAACAGCCAACAACTAGGCAGTAGGGTGCGTGACACTTCCTGAAGACCGCGACCGTCAAGCGAATGATAGAGTTTATCCATCCATGCAGCATGGGCTTCCTCCTTGTTCGTCACCACTACACCCTGAACGCGTTCTGGGATGTTCATTTCCCTCAAGATAGGGCTAAACGAATTATCCCTGACCACATTCCGCAGAACTGGACATTGACTGGAAAGAAGCCTCTCCACTCGAAATTTGCGCGAGATGAGAATAGTGGTAGACAAACTCGGGATGCCCAAACCGCCCAAACGGATTGGGGTGTGGATGTAGCTGATTGGTATATCTTTAGGAAGACTGAGCCACTGCCGAACAAACTGGCGAATCGTACAGTCCATAGCTTTGAGCGTGTTACGATGGACTCGGCTCAACACTAATGAGTGATTCATCTTCGGGATCAGATGTTGTCTCAGGAGGTCAAGATGTTGATGTGGCTTCAAGGTCGCTTTGGTAATTTCATCCAGCATCGTACGAAGTTACAGACGGTGATTAATAGATGCTTTACTCTTCCAGGTGAACGGGACACCCAGATAGGTCACTGTGTCGGAGGCGCTTAGTGAGTGGATAATGTCCGGGTCGAAGTGGATAGACTCATCGGAGGTGGCAGTTGTGTTATGATTATGGTCACCGCGGATGACCATGAGTTAAGTCTTCTGTGTGTTGATCTTCAGTCCGGATAGTTTCATGGCACTAGCGGCGGCTGCAAGCTTCTTGGAGAGACGCGTATGATTCTCAGCTAGGAGGATCCGACAGTCGGCGTAGGTGAAACCGCTAACCAGTGTATCGTTGAAGCCATAACTGAGCGCCGGTCCAGATAGAGCCGTCACCTCTTCCATTGTCATGAAGAATAAAAGCGGAGACAGTGGGTCACCTTGACGAACACCATGTTTGGATCGGAGGACTGAGCCGTTGATCGTGGCGGGATCATTCCGATAGGAGTCGGCAATGTAATGCGTTAGAGGTGGAGGAGTACTGAAAACTCGGGTCGATCTGATAATCCAATCTTGTGAGATAGAATCGAACGCTTTGGACACGTCAATAAAAGGCGTACACAAACTTGAATATGTGGTGCACGAGTTTCGAAGCAGCACATGAATTAGTGAGGTCGTCCCAAGGCAATCGTCACGATGTAGGAATGCAAACTAAAGAGCAGACCGTTGCTTATTCCAACGATCGGCCAATATCTTGTGGAAACAACCTATCAACGTTGGAGATACGGCGATGGGTCTGAGCTC
>LUCH01003792.1:9286-24339 GCA_013368495.1 Paragonimus heterotremus
TCTGAAAGCGGGTCGATCACAATTAGATGACAGTCACGTCAAGAACAAAGAGTAGACGTATCGTGATACTCATTCAAAGCGACTCTGGGTTCAGACCAGGTTAAGGGCCCTTTCTGTCTGCTTTAACGAATTGACATGACGCGGTTCAGTAGTTGTGTTTAGTTTCCTCAACACTGGACGTACGTTGCGGAATGCAACGTCTCACTGATGTCCTCTTCAGATATGAACTTGAAAGCACATTGTAGGAGTGAGTATGTCCATCCGGTTATCAACTTTAAATTTCACACAGCGAATTAAACCCGACATGTCGATCAACTATTCACAGTAACTGAATGATGAAGCTAACAGAAATGGACAAAGTTGAGTAGTCTGTGTTGAATTTTTCAAGTTGAGATTTTTGAAGTGCGTATGTTGAATTCAGATGCCATCCTCGGCTATGCGCTCAAAACAACAGTCCTTGTAAAGTAGTTGCCTGAATAAAAAAACTACGATTATTTATCCTGGGGATGATGGTAATGTGATTGGATAACTATAAATTGACTCACGTTGATCGAACTAATAAATATGCTATTCTCACAACCACATATCGAGTATCGATGGGATCCTTAGCAAAATGACACGTTATTGGGCCACTACACAGTCATAGATTATCTGCATACATAGATCGGAAATATGGGCTATCGACGACCAAACCAAGTCATCATAAACGTGATAAAATCGAGTCCGTCGCGCTTTCCGAATGACCTGTTTTGGTAGAACTTATTGAAAGAGTTTAAGGAAGTTATTTCACACAAAAGGGTTCAGGCTACTGGCAAGTAAATTCGGAACAAATTTCCACGTCCGTCACGGCGTTTATCATGCCACTGAAAAGTGTAATTCCAAAACAGAAACTTTGGAATTAAAGTTAAGTATGTGAAAACAGTTTGGTCATAGATGATCTGAACAAATTCTCAGCGGTAGGTTACAAGTTTTTTCTTAATTTGCTCATTTAAATTATTGTGGTTAGATATTTAAAAGACTACTCACAACAACCACACACACCGGTGTATAAAGTATTCACATGAGTTTGACTAATCTGTCGGCAAAACAGTCTCGCGGATAAACCAGATCTCACCAAATCCCTCTGATAGGTTTCGTACGCAGTATTGTGCATTTGTAGTAAAGTTTACCTATATATATGAAATAACTCTCCTAGCATATCAATTCCAGTAAATCTCAGTGGAAGTACATTGTTTACTAACGTGTCCACAAAAGTCAGAAAGGTCGTAAAGGATTTATAAATTTCGCGACACATGTTTGTTACTTAAAAACAGAGCTCATGAACAACAAACCTTTGATGTGCTGACCTCGTACGCTAACCAGGCTGAATTAGGGCAATTTGGTATCGGATCGTCGCAGTGGTTACAAGCTCAGTCAAATGACCCAAAACCGAGAAATGAGAAGTGACGCGGCAACACAGTTTATATTGGAAGATAGAGGCAAAACTAGACCACAGAGGCTCTAAATTTGTAGGACGAAACGATTACCATAGACAGCCGACAGACACAGAGCGAATCAAATGAACCATTCGTATATGACAATCATAGCGTCAGAACAAATCACATTATAGAGGCATCAGAAAGCAACGCGTGATGCGTCCTGGCTGTTTCGTTAGGAGATGCGCCTTCTAAAAACCCCATTATCAGAAATCTTGTAAATTACTTTTGATCACACTCCTTATGGTCGGGTGCATTCTCGCAGCCCACTGGAAATAGAATCTTCGATAATGACTGTGCTTGTACGAAAATATTGATCGATGCCGTGCTGCTTGATGCTTCTGTGCCCTGGTGAGGCATAATAGGCCGGGGACATTTGCACATTGACAATGGACTATTTAGAAACTTATCACCGTGAACACATGTTGAACACTAAGAAGTAAGCCAGGTTATGAAAACGGCTTGTTTTGTAATCGGGGTTACTGATTAGACCATTTAAACAAAATTTTGTATACGGCTTTCGTGGTTCGTTTTGTTCAGAAGATTGAAGTATCTTACAGTTGGCTGGTGTCTGAACACACCAATGCAGGCAAGTGCCATAAATGTGTTCTGCTGCAGAACACAAGAGTGAAAGCCGATAACTGACGAGGCTTGTACGATATCGATCAGATGATACAGAAATTCAACACGGTCAAAGCTGTTCTGTTAGCATCCAAAAGTCCAACCATTCACGCAGGTTACTCAGGAACTTATACTTTGCATGATGGTTTTGTTTCCATCAAGCTTAGGTTGCCTATATCGAATTAGAGTGATTTCTTTTTCAAGCAATTTTCATAGATTGTGCATCGTTTATGGTTGAAAAACGAGCGGTGTTAACTTTATGAACTTTCATCGTAATTAGGCGGTTCAAGGATTAGTAACCAACGGATGAAGACCAGTCTCAAGGATTCCATTGTACAACTCACAGTCTACAGACAACCCGCGCATGCAAACGCTGATGACTTCGAAACTATTTTTCGTGACTGACGAGGTGCGAATGGATACATGACAAAAAGGTACCGTTTATCGCTGCTGTCCCAGAGTTAAGATCATCTGTTACAGATGAATTACGTGAATTAAGTAATTCAGGATTCTCAGATTTTTATACAAGATTCGCTTGCCTGCACGCCAACATTATGAACTTACTTGGGTCTTGAGTAAACATATTTGGAGTTCGATTCGCACAGTTTAGTCATTATATTGTGCATCTTTGCCCAACATTGGCTTGGGTTTCCTTGGTCGCATGTCCAGTATGTCAACAAACAATGCCTAAGTCTACGCTGAGTAGACAATACGCTCCAATAATGCATGACTAACTGCTGTTCCCAGTGTTACGAGTACACCTTAGGCTATCTGAAGGAAGTTACAAAAACAGAATACTTGTCTGTTTTTGAGGTGGAAGTTCTTGTTGCTGTGACAGCTGTTCACCAGGGTAGTAAATTCATTTGGCTCGGGAAATTTTTTAGCACAAGTATAATACTTATCAGTGAACACGTAAGTAGAATTACGTAAGATGGTACTCTACAGAGACATTTCGACCAATCTCTTAGGTTACGATACACGGACTATGATCAATTAGTATACATCAACTTAAATGGGCGTAAAATGGGAATGGGTCATCAGATGGAATGGGAATAGCACACATAATCAGTCTTGTTCGGATGAGCCATCAGTAGTTAAAAACAAACGAACAAATTCAAATTTCAAACTGGTCGATTAAAAAACTAACGATGCTGACTCTATCGGTCTTACATCAAGGCACGCGGAAATAAACAGAGGCTAATAGGCAATCCAAGTTAAAGCTTAAGACAAGAGAAGGAAATAAACTTATGTAAACGGTACAGCCAAAACATATAAATAAAATAACAACCACTTAACGAATAATACAGACTCATGATTGCAAATTCTTAACAGCATGATAGTGATAGGTTAACTACCATGTGCTTCTGTACACAAAGTGAGGGTTTGTAAAAGTGGATCGCAACGGCCTCAGCAAAAGGTAGAGTATGCTTACTGATTGAGGGATACACCACACGACAAGCCTTCTCCACTTGAATTACGTGTCCCGTTTCGTCCAAATGTCGTGTGATAAAAGACTGGGCGGCGTCAGTTTTGTTGTTCACTAGCCATTTGGGAATGTGCTCCGAGACACGTGTCCCAAGAAGTCTCACAGTTGGTTTTTAACTACTGATGGCCCGTTCGAAGAGGACTGATTCTGTGTGCTATTCCCATTCCATCTGATGACCCACTCCTATTTTATGCTTATTTAAATTAATATATGCTAACTGATCATAGCCCGTGTATCGTAACCTAAGAGATTGGTTGAAATGTCTCTGTAGAGTTCATCTTACGTAATTCTACTTATGTGTTCTAAATTTAACCGGGGACATAACTGTTTTAAACTTATCAATGCGACCAAAAGTAACACATTCTCAAACGTAGCACATTTCACTTCTGAGAATGAGATGTACTTTCACAGTCCAATGGTTCAACTTGCCAATTCGGTGTCACCCTCAATCGCCTGTGTCCTTAGCATGTGCGCTAGTAACTCATAATCCACTGAAGATCTATTATGGAAGTAGAGGGATAGAGGATTTGTTTCGTTCAGTTATCCAGTTACTGTTGTAATGATTTGAGAACATTTTTACTGGTATTCTAGTAATTGGAACACTTTGTGTGATAGGAGATTTAATTTTAAATTCTCGATTTGCAATGAGGTTTTCATCTCACTGAGACAAATTAAGCAGAGCGGGCTGTGCAGAGGATACAACCGGTGACCTTCACTCGGTTACTGACTGTTAGTGAAAATGATGATTACATATAATCCTCCCTTATCCTCTTCAGTGGGATGTAGTTACACTACCATAAACTACCTTTCCAACAACCAATCAGGAGAAGCCAACGTCAACGATCGAGTAGCCCTGCCAAATCACTACTGAAATATTGCTATGGTACACACGGGCAAATACAGTCGTACATCACAACACACTAATTTTTGTGTACAAATGGAATCGTTTGTTACGTTGCCGTGATTGCATTTGCACAGGTTTTAAAGTGTTACTTCTTTTGTGGTTTCGCTCAATGGGTTGAGATTTTATATGCGTAAACAATTCACCATACACACTAGCAATGAGTTAACGAAGGTCAATCGAATATAAATCGTGTAATAGCAGTCTTCCGTCTGCTTTATTTACAAACGAAACTGTGGGTGGGTGTTTAAATGTTTAACACTTGGTTCAGTGATGATACCAACGTCATGGGCATTTTAAGGCTTCATAAATCTTGATGCACATTTGGAATGTCAGTGTCAATAAGGTTGTCTGATTGCATACCATGAATCTTTTATGGTCAGGCAGGCATTAACTGTCTAAAGCCTGTTTATTATCTTCTTGGGGGTAAGGGAATCCTCCAAGCCCCAGAATTAGTGAATCAAAACAGGATCTATAGGCAAAAAGTGTCATCATCATTATCATCATAGCAGTCATGAGACTGACCAAAAGGCACTGTGGCGGGGACTACCGCCCACCTGAACAGTGACGTGGAAGATCATAGAAGAAAACGCTATTAAGATAGTTGAAAATTAATAAAAGAAGACTAAGCGGAAGAACTGGAAATAGTATGGATACAGATAGGCCATTCACTGAAACACACCGCCGTATCGGATAGCGTCTTTAAATGATCACGAAGACCTTATCTAGTCAGGCGACACCTACACATTTTGAGCGACCGACCTGATTGCTTTCAACTTTTGGGCAGATTGGTATTGTCAGGCCACGCGTGAATATAAAGTGACTTATTCTGTACATAGTCACAATGAACAGCACCCACGCAATCCATATTCCGGAAGGTTTGATTAAGCCCAGATTTTGGTGTATTTTAAGGTAGTACATTGAGCTGACAGAAAGAACGCAATCAATTTTGACAACCCATTTGCATATATTGCTTGCGGAAGGGAGTGGAATTTGGATAAACTGTGTGTTTAGTGTCGACAAGACAATTGTAAATACGTGAGTAACAAGTTTAGAGAAACATGGCACGTCCACCTGAAGATGGCATGGAAGACCAGTACCATCTGAGAACTGCCGAATGGAACCATTTTCCTTTCGTCCACAATCTGAGTTGGCTTGGTGATTTTCGGTTTGATTAAACGTGTTGCAACGAGACTCAAACCGCATGAAGATTTAGCCTAAACGTGCAGTAAATCTCTTTTTACAGAAAGGCAGGAAAACAAGAATGGAATGGACGATCACGTGCAACAGTGCTAATCGGACTCGAATCATCTGGACAAATTATTGCAGATTCCATGTACTTCAATGAGACATAAGACTGTACGTGAAACAAGTGTTTGGGCATCCGCGACATAGTCCACACGTACACCCATCAATGGTTGCAATGTCGTAATGTGGTTTTGCGTGGAAAGAGTTAGTTTGCTTGGGTTGGATAGGTCAGTCTAAGGAAATATTGAAGGAAAGTCTCGGTGATCAGTCAATTACATCATTTATCTGTGTTCCCTGTTTGGCTTGTAACTTTGAGAGGAGGGGATATTAACTGAAGATAACCAGAGCTATCAGCAAACAAACTAATGAACATACCATCCACCCTTGACCTGAACTGATGTGGAGCGAGATGAGGAAGACGTTCGTGGCCAGGGCATACAGATCGGTGGCTGAGGTGTGAGTTTCCTACAAATTAACACAAAAACGAAAAGCTTCATCACATATTGATGTACGTAGCAGTAGATATGAATTTAACGTTTTACAGTCCTTTCTACAACAGTTGTTGCAGTTGTAGTTATTTAGTTAATATGTGAATATATACAAATATATACGAATATATATGAATATTTATGTTAATATAAGAAAAGCACGGCCGGAATTCTAGTCCCGGCAGTGGCAAGGATATGCACTACTGACGAGCTGCTCTAATGAGAGCGAAACTCGAGTCTTGTGGTTCTTTTCGAGATGGGGCGACTGGAAAATCTATGGGAATGCGATAGCTGCGATCAATTGTGGGTGATGTTCAATCTGTATGAAAAACAAAGTCCCCTACTACTCACCACTAATATGTATAACACAGTATAAGTGTCGCAAAAAAAACAAATGGCCATAGGTTCAACCGAAATATAATAGCCAAGTGGCGTGTTCAATCGAAAATGGTTCAGTAATTCCACAGATATTAGGTATTTAAGACTTTTAGACCCATCAATAATTTGAACAGTTTTGCCTGAAAAAAAGGAAACCTATAAAACCGTTCATCGGAAGGAAGTGTAGACTGGAAATTTTCGGTATCTGTAAGTCTAAAGGGGGCGACAGGAAAATCAGATGTTTATAAGTCAAAGGTTGTTTTACAGAGACTAACGTTCGATGATCTGAGTTAAGTCACGCAAAACATGCGAATGGGTTGTAAGTATCCATGCTTGAACAACCAAAAATCGGCCACCACTATGTTCACCTAGTGATACGTAACAGCTTGGATGTGAATTCTGAGAAGATCCAAATAAGCAGTATCTAAACCAGTGTTTGTAGTAGTTGTTAACGGATATTAAATGTGGTGGGAGGCATGGGAGTTAACCACGAACTCTTCAAAATCGACACCCGAAACTTGCAGTTGGTTCTGATGACCGGCCTCTCGTAAAGTCTATGCTTGCGAACCAAAATGACCACAAACCGATTTTGCAGAAGCTATACAGGCTCATGAAGTCTGTGCAACTTGAGAACTTTTCATCAAAAGAGGCTCTGAGATTCTCTGTCTGGATCGCATGATTTCCGTATTCTAACAGCTTTTTCAAGCAAATTCAACCCACTCAAGACGGAAGGTCAATTTTCGGAGCACAGATGCTGACAGCCGTATTGTTCGTTTGCTTGACCTTACTCCAGCCTTGCAAGAAGTGCAGAATATGGTTACTAACCCTACAGTGTAGCAACTCAGTGCAGGCCATGGCATGCGAGTAGATATCATGTGAATGAGTAGCAAGTGAACGATCCTTCATCTCCCATCGATCTCAGACCTATCGCCGTATCTTCAACGTTGATACGTTATTTCCACAAGATATTAACTGATCGTTAAAATAACCGCTTGCAACTGCCCGCCCTCCAGTTTGCATTCCTACACCGTTACGGTTGCCTCGAGTCGACCTCACTGTTTCATGCGCTGCTTCGGAACTCGTGTACCATGTCTTCAAGTATGTGTGCAGCTTTTATCGACATGTCCAAAGCGTTTGATTCTATCACAAAAGATTCGATTATCGGATCGGCCCGAGCTTTCAGTGATTCTCCAACTCTAACGCATTACATTGCCGACTCCAGCCGGAATGCTTCTGCCAAGCTCAATGACTCCGTTCTCCGGTCCCAGTGTGATATTCGCCAGGGTGACTCATTGTCCCTGCTTCTATTCATCATGGCAATGGATGAAGTGCTGGCATTATCTCGACCGGATCTTGGCTACCAGTTCCACGACACACTGGTTAGAGGTTTCGTCAACGCCGATGATCTGATACTTCTAGCTGAGAATCTTACGCGTCTCTCCAAGAAGCTCGCAGCCGCCGCCAGTTCCTTGGAACCATCTGGACTGAAGATCAACACACAGAACACTAAACTCATGGTCATCCGCGGTTACCATAAACACAATGTAACTGCCACCTATGATGAGTCTATCCATTTCGGCCCGGACATTACCTATTCACTAAGCGCCTCCGACACGATGACCTATCTAGGTATCCCGTTAACCTGCAAAGGGAAAGCATTTACTAATCCCCGTCTGCAACATCGTACGATGCCGGATGAAACTACCTAAGCGCCCTTAAAGCCACACCAACGTCTTGAATTCCCGAGACAGCGAGTGATCCCGAAAATGTATCACTCATGAGTGTTGAGTCGAGTCCACCGTAACACGCTCAAAGCTATGGAATGTACAATTCACCAGTCGATTCGGCAGTGGCTCCGCCCTCCTAAAAACACACCAATCAACTACATCCACATCCCAATTCGTTTGGCTGGCTTGGGCATCCCAAATTTGTCTACCACTATTCCCATCTCACGCAAATCCCGAGTGGAGAGACTTCTCTCCAGTCATTGCCCGGTTCTGTGGAATGTGGTCGGAGGTAATTCGTTTGGTCCCATCTTGAGGGAAGTGAACGCCCCGGCACGCGTTCAGAGTGTAGTGGTGACGAACAAGGAGGAAGCCCATGCAGCGTGGATGGATAAACTCTACCATTCACTTGACGGCCGTGGTCATCAGGAAGTGTCACGATCTCCACTCTCCAATCGTTGGCTGTTTAACCCAGATCGCATCTTCCCCAAAATCTTTATTCGTGCCATCTAGCTCGGATGTGATCCGTTGTGGACTAAAGTCCGAAATGCACTAGGTGACCGAAGTGACCACTCACTTCTCTGTCGTGGCAATTCCGGTCAACCGGAAAGCCTTTCTCATATTCTGCAATCATGCTGGATCATCCATGACGCGCGTTGAACTTGACACAACCGTGTGGCCAAAGACCTACCGAAACAATTGCGCAATTTGGGTTATGCAGTCTTCGAGGAGCTGCGAGTACCAACGGCGAGCTCATTCGTCACACCGGATGTGATCATGGCTCGTGACGGCGCAGCAGTAGTGCTTGACTTCAGTATAGTGGATGATTATCGAAGCCAATTTGCCTGGACAGACAAGGTTGTGAAGTGCAGGACCGACTCTCATACTGCCACCATTCAATCGGCTTTGATGTGAACTCTGTTTCTCATTCACCTATGATCATCTCTTTTCGCGGTATTATATTTCCTACTTCAAGTAGCGCTATTCTTCGACTGGGACTGCCCTCCTACGCATCCATGGATCTATGTCTACTGATTGTTCTAGGTTCTCTTAAAATCTACGACACGTTTATGCGGGGAACCTAGCGTTGACTGTTGCCACCTCTCTATCAGTTGTCTCACTATGAAGGACATCTTTCTGTCCCGATGCGTGGGCCTTCACTGTAAAAGCACGTTTGTGCCCTGAAAAGCTTTCTGATTTCGTAAGATTGACCATTCACTTATTTTCTCTACATTATCTTTCGTGCATTTTTTCAGAATTCTAAACCCCTTTGTTATATACAGCACAGACAACTTTTTGTTTGATGATTGGCTCATTAACGCTTGCTATTCTTGTGAGAGGACTTGTCATTTGTTCAGTGTTGCTAACTACGCAGCGTCTGGCAGTTGACAGACAGCCTGTTTTCACATTCATCTTTATACATATCTGCTGCCTAATTTTGTTGTCACTGTTTGTTCTACCCGTGAACGAAGTTGTGTATAATGCTCTTCAAAATAAACGATATAATGAAGCTACTAAGATAGTGAAGTTGAGAGAGGTATATGTTAACAGAAGCGTCTCAGTTTGTTGCCCACCTATCGAGAATATGTTAGCAATTACTTTCCCGGAATTTTGGTATTTTAGAGGAAACTATCGTTTCCACGTGCAGGTAGGTGTTTTCATTTTGGTCGAAATATCCTACTAAGTATCATCTGTCGATACTGACAATGACCTAGTGTTGATCAATATGAAATACCAGTTAGTCATTGCTCATAAACATCTATTCATGACACATACCACATCAGCGAGTATGTCTTCGCGTGTGCGCCAGCGATATCCGGAATGCAAAAGTTCGGGATGCTCCGGATACTCTACCAACCTTCGCGGTAGTGTGGTCAAAACCTGTGCTGACTGACTTGTGGCAGAACTGGACTTGTTTGCTGTTGACCATTGGTCGAAGCCATCAGGAAGCAGTATGTCAGCTCGAAGCACAAGCGCTTCACCCAGATAGAAAAAACACTGAAAGAAGCAGTCAACACAAGAAATTTGGATGTATGAACTCAAAGTGATGGTACATACAACAGCCGGCCATTGACCGTTAACTTCTGACGTTAGAAATTTTGATGTTAAATTTGATCAATTTCAAACTGTATGCAACGTTGTATAGTGTGCTGAGAAAACGCTCGTTTCATCAACTTACTTGAGCACGCTCGAACGCCAACTTCTCGCTCGCCACGAACAAATCTGACAATAACGAGACAACAAAGTCAAACGCAATGTCGACAGTATCGGTCCAAGCGTCTTCTTGTGTTTCATCCACCTGTTCCGTTGTCTTTTTGTTCTTCGTAAAAACATCCACTGCCTGTGAAACAAAGAAAACAAGAGAACATGAATGCTTTGTGAAAACCGAAAGACTATAAGACAGAAAGAGCACAGTGCATTCTCTATTTCAGACAGGTGGAGAAGCACGTATACTTATGCAAACCATCACCTGACTAATCAACAGGAGCCACATGACAATCTGAACTGTGTGAACAACGGATAAGGTTGCCGATAGACGGAATACTGCTGTTTAGTAGGGCTGACCAAAGGGTCAGTGAGAATGCAATAAATGCGATCAGTTTTAGGTGATGTTCAGTTTATGCGTACAGAATAAGTGATATGTGAACACTGATGTTCACAGTCAGTATAATGTAGTGAGCAACTGAGTAAAACTATCTGCAAGCAAAACCAGGGATGACCAGGACAGTCTGTGTATTGCCTCCATTTTTTAGTGGATGGCTATGGAGAAGAATGTTCGATCGATTTTGAGACCCACAGTCTACAACTCAGTCTGATTCATCCCTCATCTGCCACTCGGTGATTTTGTTAAGACTGTGACACAAGATCAGGGTTGAGGAACTTGGAACCAATGCTCGATCCAATAGACCAGAGCATCGATTGCCGAAAATAGAAAAAGTTTGAGAGACGAAGAACTGTACTTTTGTAGGACTCAATCCAACCATAACCAACGCATACAACTAATCTTAGGTGGCTACGGCAGGATAAACACAAATTTAGGTTATTTCTACGATTGTCGAACTTCCTGTTACCATAAGCTCTCGAACAAAGCGGGGTGAAATGTTATGCAACGCTTGGTTCCCACGGACCCGATGAACGTACTTCAGATGGACGGCGTTGTCTACTGTATTCTTGCCGAGTAATTCTTCACTCAGGATGAAAGAATTACATTGATATTGCTATAGCCACTTCGGCAAACCTCGTTCAACTAACCCTTTGATGAATAGCGGTCAGTCATTCGATTAGCATTTCTTATTCATCTACAAATGTGAATTTCACTCTATCACCCAATTCAATACAAAACTTTCACACTCCATGTGTGGACAAATATAAAAATGGCTGACCATCGACTGGACATCGAAAGGCGGACTAGTGTGTCACGATGCCAATACTGGAAATCTGATAGACTGCATGAGTATTCCGACAACAGACAGTGACAGTGGTTCAGTCCGTAGGCAAGTTACTCTGTAATGAACTGGAGTGAATCAGTCGGTCTTTCTTGATCACATCATTAATTATTAGAGTCATAAACGAATTACTGCGCGAAATTCGCTCCAACAACGGAATTATTAATGCTTTCGAAACAGGAAGAACTAACCAAGATAACAAGGCAACAATACTACTTGCCGGAAAGCCCATAACAACAAAAACAGATTCCCGTATTCACCTAGTGTAAAAGTGATACAGGTATAGACGATGAAATTGCAGTTTATTCAAATTGTGTTGGTCACATCCTTACTGACTTCAGGTTCCAAATCACTGCACACTTTTTGTTCAGGAGGGGCTAAATTCTCCCAAATTCCCACAGTAGATAGAAAACAGTGACAAATCATCGATCGCCGAGGTTCATCTCAAAGTTCAGTCAGATCAGTAGTCAGGTTATTAAACTCATACGAAATGTTCTCCGTCAAGGACAGTCACAATGTATGATTCATATGCAGTCCATGATCATTAATGTCAAAGAATGTCCGAGTGTTGGTGCGATTTAAACTTTGTCCAATGACGATGATGGCCAATTTAAGAAACCCGTTGGTATATATTGCACGCATGAAACAGCCTGTGTTAAAGGTTGACGAAAAGACTGTTTGGTCTTGTATAAGTGGCCTCGAGTGGCAAAAACTGATTGCGTTTGACCATAATCTTAGTAGTTAAAAACGCACAAGAACTCAGGCCTGCCCTGATCTTGCTTATCACGGACTTCAGAGGTGTAGCAGAGTGTAATTGTCTATGTGCGGAACCATTTTGTAATCACTTAAATTAACCTGACTCTGTCGGTCTGAATGACAACAATCATGCAATCGATCAGTTGTATTGGTCATTTGTGTTTCCTATACAGAGTGTGAACTCTCGGGATGGAGATTTTGCTAAACCCATGTGTACTTAAAATGTGATTATACAAGATCTTCTTTAGAAGAATTCACGGAAAATTTATGTTCTTTTTCACTCTTCGTTATGAAAACACTTTCCGTATTTTTCACTGGGAGCCAAATTAATATTTCATTATCCGACCAATCCATGACAAGAAACAGGTACGGCGATACTTTTCCGTGGTTATAGACAGACAGGCCGGCAGACAGAAACGTGAACGAAACTTAATGGCTTGAGATAATCTTGACTTCAGATGAGCATGAAGAAAATGGAGAAAAGAATGAACATAGGTTTAAAGACTACGTTTTTTAAGTCTACAAGGGAGTTTCAGGATCCCCGAACGATCAAGCTAGTTCCATACAGACTGACGGTGTACGTCCAAAAGTGTTTGAGGCAAACCAATGGATTGTAATGAAACTGAAGACATAATATCTGGTGTGAATGTATGTGTATCCTTTTTCTGTTTGTCGTACGCAGTCTGTACGCGTTGCGTTTGTGGCCTCTGCAAATACTCGAAATGTTACCATAACGCAACATGTTTTCTTTCCACTCTGATAAACTTGGGTAAGTAGTGAGTGAGTCGGAGGCTCATCCATTAGTACCCAGCACATCCGCCGTTGTGCAATCAAACGTAAGTGAGACAACAACTCAGCTCAAACACACACTAATCAGTCAGATTGTGAGGAACTGTTCATCTTAGAGCCGCAAAACCTAAGACAACATCCGTATTCAATCACTTCAGTTACATACCGGTCGCACTAGAATTCTAGTCGACAACTTGACCACAATCACGCCTCACTGTTGAAGGTGTAAGAAGTTTGAGTTCCGTCGTTGTGTGCAATAAAAGAGAAGGAGAATCTTAGGCAATCTTACAATAAACAGATGAGTCTAACGGTCTGATCTTGTGGTTGCACCCGTCAGGTGCTAAAATCACCCAACTTACTCGAAGCAGTGAGTCCTTAGTACGATCTCTTTGCAACACTGCGCGTTCGTAGGCAGCATGGGCTCGCATGATGGCCAAATGAATAGCAGTCAGTAAGAATTTCGCTTCCATCGCATCTCGGTTTACAGGCAAACTACATCCTTCAAACTGTCAGCAGGGTAAGGTGAAGAGGAGTGGATATATCATAAGGTTACAGTCACGTGATTGTGCACGCTGCATATTGCACCGATGGGGAAGGGGGCGAGCACTGAAAGATATAAACTACGCAAATGTTACTAACTAATATTATTACTACTGCTACTACTGCTATATCGTTTATTTTGGAAAGCAGTATACACAGCTTCGTTCAAGAGAAGAACAAACGTTGACAACAAAATTAGACAGCAGATATGTAAAAAGGTGAAGGTGTAAATAGGCTGTCTGTTAAATTTGAGACGTGGCGTAGTTAGCAACACTGAACAAATGACAAGTCCTCTCACAAGAATAACAAGCGTTAATGGGCCAGTTAATGGGCCAGTCATCAAATGAAAAGTTATTTGTGCTGTATATAACAAAGGGGTTTAGAATTTTCTTTGAAAATGAATACGCAAAAAATACTTAAAAGAAAATAGGTGAACGGTCGGTTTCACGAAATCAGAAAGCTTTTCAGGGCACAAACGTGCTATCACAGTGAAGGCTCACGGATCGGGACAGAAAGATGTCCTTCATAGTGAGACAACTGTCAGAAAGGTGGCAACAGTCAACGCTAGGTTCCTCGCATAAACGTGTCGTAGATTTTCAGAGAACCCAGAACAATCAGTAGACATAGATCCATGGATGCGTAGGAGGGCAGTCCCAGTCGAAGAATAGCGTTACTTGAAAAGAGAAATATAATTCCGCAAAAGGAGATTATCATAGGTGAATGAGAAACAGAGTTCACATCGCAGTCCAAATTATGGAGGACCGATTGAATGGTGGCATTATGAGAGTCGGTCCCGCACTTCGTAATCTTGTCAGTCCAGGCGAATTGGCTTTGGTAATCATCCACTATACTGAAGTCAAGCACTACTGCTGCGCCATCACGAACCACGATCACATCGGGTGTGACAAATGAGCTCGCCGTTGGTACTCGCAACTCCCCGAAGACTGCATAACCCAAATTGCGCAATTGTTTCGCCAGGTCTTTGGCTACACGGTTGTGTCAAGTACAACGCACGTCATGGATGATCCAGCATGATTGCAGAATATGAGTAAGGCTTTCCGGTTGACCGCAGTTGCCACGACAGAGAAGTGAGTGATCACTTCGGTCACCTAGTGAATTTCGGACTTTAGTCCACAACAGATCACATCTGAGCTGGATGGCAGGAATAAAGATTTTGGGGAAGATGCGATCTGGGTTAAAC
>LUCH01003792.1:35629-53547 GCA_013368495.1 Paragonimus heterotremus
GAAAATATCTGTAACGATGTCGTGCATACAGTTTATAATGCGATTCACGACATCGTTACAGATATTTTCCAAGACTTTTTCTCAGTACTACGATGCATCGACTGAGCACGCTTCTAACTGTTGTGATCCAAGAACGCGGATGGCACAAGGGTTGTTTATTCGACAAAGCAATACATGGGTTAAGCATTTAAACAAGACCAAAAACGAAACCACTATTTTGCACGCGGTATTCGGCCTCAGACAGTCTCGGCTGCCACAGACGTCAATGCTCAGTTCCATTAAGTAGCAGGGACCATTATGGGCTTTGCTGCACTTAGATGATCCTTCCTCCATTCTTCCTGTGGTTTGTCCGACGTGAAAATATATGCCCTGCATCTGCCACTGAATAGCCGCGGTATCAGTAGTACAATACGATCGCTCATCTTCACTGCACTGACAAGAGAATTTAGTATGTTGATATTCAAGCCATTTCAGGCTCGATTCATAACGACTACTTTTTATGTCATGAAGTTGTACGCATTGGCATTTTTGCATTCTTAACAGGCCAACAATCACCACATAGTTTTTATAGAGGTGACCTCGGGAAAGTGGGATGGATAATTTTAAGTTGAAATCCTCCCAAAAGTGATTAGGTATTCATGATAGAAAATACACGGCCTTGCTGAAACCTACAATCTCTTGGTATTTCGAAGGAGTTAATTGATTTTTCGGCTTCATTGTTTTTGTTATTTATTTGGTTCGTAGTACTGGATTACTGTTCACTTTGTTCGGATTTGTTTATGTTAAGAATATTACTACTAATGATAGACAGACTCGAAGACAACATAACATCTCTGTGATACATTGTTTAGAAGGACAGCTTAATTCAGTTCATCGAGAAACATATTAAATTAGATAAATTTTACAACTGGTCCTGAAGTATATCTATCTACGTCTATCATTACCAACCACATGAAGATTTGAAGCAAAAGCCAGAAAACAACCGATGGAGTGGACGCTGTAAAACAGATCTCCGGAACATTACTAGTTGACGTTCCTTGTTATAGAATAAAACCTGCAGGTGTTTGCAACTTCTTGCAAGTTTAAATGGCGAATTTTCCTTCACATTGATCATGTAAATCGCGCATATGTTCTACTCAGGTTTAGAATTTCGAAGGGGCTGTGATTTTTGAGGGAAATCGGCACCTGAATGAGGATCTTAACTACGAGGAAAACAGATACAGAAGTTACCTTGCAAATGAAGATGGAAGTGTGTCAGATTTTGTTAGATTTAAGCCAGGACAACATACTGTGTGAACTGGGGTACCCGCCATCAGAACTTGAAATGGGTGCAACCTCGAGAAAACAGTTTTGAGTTTTCCAACTCATCGGACTTCAACCTACGCAAATCTAGACTACACTCTGAACACTCTCTTGGCACAGACAAACTTTTTGCTGTGGTTGTATTGCTTCTAGTAAACGGTTGGCTTTTCTTTGATAAACTAACTTGTATGGTTTCTTGTCTCAAATGTAGGACATATAAAGTTTGTTGTATATAATTATCGAACCATTTAAAATACTAGATACTGGCTGAGTAGAAAAATTGTATTTACGACGCTTTCTAGTTAGTGGCATTTGTGGTTGTCTTGACTCAGTAACACTACAACAAACAAGTCATGCTTTTAATGCTGCTCCAATTCATTCTAAAAATATATTTTTTATATACTTCCAAGTTTGAGGACATAATATGCTGATAGTTTGTTTTGAGGTTAGCTTTTTCGCGATCTAAAACTATGACAACTTCACATGTAAGCTTCAGCGTTGGTTGTTTTAATTTTCAAGCAAATGCTCGATTGTCAAGGCTTGACAGTACAGAATTGAACTGTCCGGTTGTTAGTTCTTCGTCGGTGGCAACATTAATGGCTGTGAAGACGGCGAACAGCTCAATACGGATTTGTGCAGATTTATCTACTATAACGATCCACTCACTTAAATTCCTTCAATACCCATCACTCCTCTTCAAGGATTCATTTGGTAGCCTGGAATTTGGGGGAGATATCTTTCAAACTAGATTTCTCAAAGGCTTACTTATAAGTTAGGGCTGAAAATGATGACGAGGAAATATCAGCGGGTTACACCTATTACAGTGTGTATTGTTACAAGTAAACACCGAGACGTACCCGTTACCAGTCCAACAGAATACAGACCTAATGCATAAGAAACTTAATTTTGTAATGGCATATTCAGACAGCCTTATAATTTCCAACAAAACAACAGAGTAGCGTAGTAAACAAAGAGACATTGTGCTACAGCCCACTTTCTTATATGTCCCCGAGTGCTATCAGCTGGATTACTTAGCATTAAGTTTCCGAGTTCACTTACAGACACAAACTGCAGAAGCTTTAATCCCGTTCAGATTGAGACTGCAAAACTTAAGCCACTACTAATAAACAAGGCCAGTTTATACTGCTGTCTTTGGCAACTGAATTAGTGTCAAAATTTTACTACGCAGGTGTACATGCTAAAGACTTTATTAAATGTGTTACTATTAAAAAATTCTAGGTGGTGTTCGTCAAATGCGTATCACAGGAAGCTGTTAAAACTGTTTTTACGTCTCGGCTACCATTCATTCACTAGGACTCAAAACTGCCAGAGAACGTTGTTGTTGGAGCTTCAAAATACGATATTGAGGATGTTTTGTTGCAAGGCTGCTGTTTTATAACAAACGTCCTGTTTCTTGCCCAATTTCTCCAACAGAAAAACCACAGATGAGAGACTGGTTGCAGAATTTAAAATTTAAAACAATGATTCACGGAAGGAAATCTGCCCTCCTAATAGACCACAAATCACAGTGACTATTTTTGGTACCAATCACAAGATTTCGGTATTCACGACGTTAAATCAGTTCGTTGTACTTCAAGCCTTGAATAAGCCGACGCACTCTCTAGGCTAGTTGTTGCTCAAGACGATAATTTTATAACTTCACGTGTTACTTCTGATTCGGATGGCAAAAGTTCAATATTTTGTGCGCCACTTGTCCACATCCGCATCCATGTTTCGGTAGAAATCTGTGATGTGCACACTAGTGCTGGGCATTATGGAGTATTGCCAGAATGGTTGGTTCAGTCAGCTGAATGACAAATAAGATCAAGAGCTATGATCCCTGATGCGAGTATCTGGTGCTCTATGACACTACTGTTATCCAAGGAGGGTTATTGCGTCAGTTTCGCAAATGTCATCCGTGACTTAGCCCTATGATGCTTTTGCACACGGTTATGCCTACTGGTTCTTTGTGGATCAAGAGAGAGAAAAAGCAGGCAAAGTGTATAATAGATTTTAGGTGAGACCCAATTGGGAAAATTCAAGGCTTTAGCTGGATTCGAACCCGCAACAGAAAGAACATGCCCCAATGTGTCTAGCGATCTGCCAAATGGTCACCTTGTAAGTAACTCAGTGTCATTGCTCATCGGTAGCGTTGGTGGATTCCAGCGTGAAATGATCGAGAAATCCTGTTTTGGCAGTCAGTCGACTAGATCATTTGGTGGATTCCATATAACACAGTTGAATGAGTGGGCAACTAGGTCCAAATGTGAAATTTCTGAGCTCCCGACGTGGTTTCGTAGCTCAGCTGGTAGAGTATTTGCTGCTTCTGGGCATGTTCTTTCTGTCGCTGGTTCGAATCCAGCAGAAGCCCTCACTTTTCAAAATGGGGTCATTTAAATTATCAAATCTGTCAAACTATTTATCGGTGGTATGTTTTTTTGACTGGAATACAATTGCTTCACCGAATATAAAAGTTTTGAAACTTCCCTGAATGAGTACATTATTCTATTATTGTAAAACGTGACTCTCTGAAAAGAAATACTTATGTCTAACAAATAATCCAATACAACAAGTCCTCCTCTTTATTTCCACTCAAAGTTTTACGTTTTACACAGAGTTTTGTTATAACCTAGACTGGAATGTCTGTAATTTCACAATTACTTGTGAGTTGAGGTAGGCTGACCGCACATTGAGGCACTTGGGCTGAGTATTACTCGGTATATCTGGAAATTATTGTACATATCTGGAATTTGCGTCACATACGGAGTACTGGAAAGAAGCATTTACGCGGGAGGAATCAACTCATTTCATGTGATCTATCACCAGGAAACGACATAAGATCTGTAGACTGTTAAGGTAGTTGGTACTCGCTCAGCCAATGAAGATGTGTACCTACGGAAATGATGTTTGATGTTGAACTGTCTATTTCAGGTTGATTTTAATCCGCTTCCCTAAAAGCTCGACTGCGGTTTAAGTGATTCTAATTTTTCACTGTGTGCATCTGTGATTATCACATTCTCTTGTTGAAGTTAGTATTACAAATCTGGAAGTCTTTCCGCCCTCAGGCAGTCAGTGACTATCATTCACAGTTTATTGGAGTGGGTCTCATTATTTGCTTCATGATAATCTGCCTTACCTAGCTTCTAAAAAAGCTTACATTTATTTTGTTCAATTTACGTTGTCTAAAAACATACTGTCAAGTCCTGATCATTCTGATCTAATATATATCAAGCCCTCATTTATCATGTCTGTTGCCATACATGTTCGTCATATGTTGATATTTTCAAGTTATCACGGTAACAAGTGAGAATTAGCCGAAAAGTCTCTGCGTCGTATAGTTTATATATTTGTTCATCTTCAATTAAATAACTGGCTGTAAAACGAGACAATCCTTTGTGACCCTGTCGGTGATAAACATTTACACGCCTTACCCAAATGATTTTATTGGGTTTCGTATCGACTGACTACCACAACTCTTAACCTAGTGAGACCGCGATACTCAAACACATCAAAGAAAAACGCCTCTATGAGGATGGGGAGATAAACCTTTGATGATGGGAATGATAGACTGGTAGGTATTTAAAACCTGGTGAACCCTTTCACGGACGTCATTAGTTCACTGAGTGACACAGGTCGACTTTAATTAGATCAAAGCTATAAAACACAATCGTTTTTCTTCTGTCAGTCTGAGATATTTTGTTTATTTAACTGTATAGAATGAAACGCAAATAACGCCACCTACCCCAGAACACAATCAGGTGACTCAAGCCTCCATTCGCCATAACAATGATCGGGATAAATTTCAAAAACTGATTCAAAAAGTCTATTGGATGAATTGTTATGAATTTGAACAGATAGCAAACGTGTGATGGAATGCACGTTCAACGATTGGTACAGAATGCCTAGTAGAATCACTTTTACAACCACAGATACGTTTGACCACAAGTCTCCAATATAACTTCAGTGGCATTTGCCACTTTACTCATTGGAACACTAAGCGTCTGGATGCTCACAATGTTCACCTCTGTTTATCAGATCGAAGATGGCCTTACGACGTGAACATTTTGCTGTCAAACGGAATACCACAGCATGTTCACCGTTTATATAAGGTGACCAAATTATCGCATATATCAGAATCTTTAAACTAAGCGTTAATGAGTGGCTGTATTCATATGCAGAGTACAACTTGCTCACATTTTCTAGTCCAAATCGATCAAGTTGGCTGTTTGCTTCTTCCTTGGCCGCTTCGAGTTCGCCTCTTTTGGACAGAAGCTGGGCACGCTGTATTGCATACCAACCTGCTCGGTTTGGCCATCGACCTTCCCTGATGTCCAGTTCCTGTTCGATCTGCTTGAGTTCGTTCAACGCAGCATGTTGCCCGAAGTGAGTATGTGGGCGACTTTTTGTTACCTGGTTGACATCCTGATCTGGCCTTGGAAGATTGCGCGCGCTCAGTTCAGGATCACCGCAAAGCGAGGTCAGGCGGAGTGATAAACAATCGGACCAAAGCAGCTCGTCCATAGGATCCACGTTCTAAAGGGACGTCACAAGATAACAGTATAAGTCAAATAATATGCGTACGCATATTTGCGTAATATAACTCAGAAAGGACTGGGTGAAGAAAGTTTGGTAGTGAAAGGAAACCCGTGAGTGTAAGACATAACGGCCGGTTTTGACAACACTTCGTACCTGCAGCTTGGAAGAATGAACTATTCGACTGAAATCAACGCTGCTGTCATCAGAACGATCATTGCTTAAGCGCATGTCACAAGCTGACCACAGAGCTATCGACAAATAACAAGTAACACAACTCATGCTTGTTTAAAATAGTTAGGAATCATTTGCTTATACCACTGTTTACAGAGTGTATACTTTAGATAGCGGAATACTTTTTGAGGAAGCACAGACAAGCGAAACATTGAAAGGCAACCCTGAGCCGAACAACAAGCGTAGTTAAACTAATTTGCACCTTCACATAAGTAAGTTTACACAACAATCATGCACATTTATAAAATATTAACCCACTCAAACAAATGGTCGTCATTTTAGACATAGGATAACAGATTGTAAAACAAGACATCAAGTAAATTTAGGTTTACTGGCGAGTAGTGCGGCAGTTTGGTTTTTATAAATTGAATACCACTCAACTGACACTAGCTTTCGTAGTACGGAAATCTGAGCATTTCTCACAAACAACTGTGGCTGGGAGTTTGTATATGATTATTCACCTATGCCTATTCTGGGGTCATTGAAGTAATGGGCAACACGGTTGCCTACTGACAGTGTGATGATAGTTCTGGTCTAGGTCAGAGCAAAGGTATGCAATACTGATCAGTTTTAACAAGAGCGAAACTCGAGTCTATTGATTTTTTTTGGCAAGGAACTGACTGAAAATTCTATAGGAGCTGGAAAACTGCGATCATTCGTGAATGACGTTCGACTTGCATAAATTAAAATCATCTACTGTTCACCGGTAATCAAGATATAGCTTACCAAGTTAACTGATTTATGCGATTTCAACTTGGACAGATGTGCTAGTCGGGGGATGGGATCATGGACTGGAGTTAAGAGAACAGTTAGTGTGCCAATTTTGACTTATCAAAATGAAATCAAATGAAGCGTAGTTTCAAAAGGTAATTTTCATGGTAGGAGAGACCACTCTCGATCCTTGATGTCAGGTTAGTGATAGACCACTCAGGCTTTACTGCTATAAACAAGCCCCTCAAGTTCAGCGCATTGTTATTTAAGTGCTTCACTGAGAAGGACCATCTAAGTGAAAAGTGTTGCGGTCGAATTTAGGTGGTGTTCAGTTTATGTCGACCCAACTCCTCAACCACTTAGCGATACACAACTTTGATTAACTCATAAGTAGAACGATTTGGCTAATCTAACATTAAGACCTGTGCCTTTGGTCTGTTAGCCTTAGTTTTGAGTTTAAGATCACATAAACTAGAAATTGTGTGGAAAATATGGTTTTTGTAACGTTGGACTACTGCCATTCAAATTATAACATTATATGAGCACGTTAACATGAGAGCAGGCTATTGTAGATTTCGTAGACGTCTGAATTCGTACAAACGTACTTGTCGCAAATTACGAACAAATCTACCTTTGGAAGATATTGATATCAATCTCGAACGGACGGTTCTTATCAATAATGTGACTGCACTATACCACTCTGCCTTGACGGCGGCCAGCCCACAAGTCACGTTGCTCCATCCTCTTTCTGGCGTGAGACTAACCATTATCAGCACGACGCTGGCGGATGAAGGCCGTCTGCAATAAACAAACTTTCGACAAATAAGCACCGGTAGCGTCCTACAGCACACAGAAACCGCCAACTTTCTCCTACAAATTGTCACTTATTGTGTTAGGTTGTGCATTTTCTAACGAAAACATCGATCGACCGGCCCAGCTCAGATGATGTGGTCGTTGGGTGATGGTATCGTTCCACTCAGCCAATCGGATTGTAGATGTGCGGTCGAACGTCCCTGCGCTATCTGGACTGTTTTCTCTCGTTGTTTTCTGATGCCCTATAATGTGACTTGTTCTGACGCCGTGAATGCCATATATGACTGTTTCATTTGATTCGCTCTGTGTCTGTCGGCTATCTATGGTAATCGTCTCGCCCTGTGGTTTTGTTTTGCGTACTGTTTACGAAAAGGCAAGGTGTTGGAACTGTGAGTACACGGAACGCGAACCGATATCAGTATCAACGATTTCCAGGTCAAGTGATCAGTGCCACAAAATGAGTTCAGTTAATAACATAAAACAAATCGATTGGCAGTGGATTGTTACAGACGATGTTAATGCTTTTGAACTCCAGAGAGACACCATTGATATCCAGAGAATGTTTACGGTTGAAACGCACTGATGTTTCCTAGACATCAAATCCGTTTTCGATTAACAGATCAAATTACCACTGCTTCCGCTGAGGTCGAGTGTGTGGACATCAGTGATGACGTTCCTGATCAGCTGAGCACCTCTTAAGTCAACTAATGTTTATCACAGGGATGACGTGTAACCGAGCCGACGTACGCGCGTGTTTCGTACTTTTTTCTCACGTGCACCTATCACAGTGCCGTATGCAGTGGATCAGTCAGTCTGTGATGAGTATGTCACGGGCTCCGTTTTACAACGGTAATTTTGTCCCACCAGGTTCTGTAATCATTGAAGACACCAGTAGGAAATCGCGTGTTGATTTGGTCAATGAAGAACACAGTTGGGCAAAGTTTAAACGACTGCCTACCAATTCATTAATTTTGGGGTTGGAAAGGCAATCTGACATAACTGCATGCCATACTTAATGGGGTGTCTGTATCCATACTATTGGTAGGTGATTGCTCAGTAATTTTTTTTATCGTTCGTTTTTGTTAAACCCTCATTACATAATGTTTTGTTTCATCGTTGAGCTCGCGATGATAACTACACCCGTCATCGAAGCGCATGATCACAGATTCGATCTCTTACGACTGAACATAAATAGTTTCGAAAATCTGGAAAACAACTAACACGTAAAGTCGTACGTCACACAGCAACAAACACCGTACGATGCGAACGGTAAATATGTTTTTGTGGAAAACAACGGTTTGAGCCATGGTACAATGTGGTAATGTTCCTGACTGAATAAATACATATGAATGCATACGTATGCTAACCACGTGAACGATCCTCATAGCTGTTTGAAATTTATTCCGAGGTTACCGAATAGTGATAAACATCAAGTAACGTGCGTTAAATACCCAGTATTGATTGGAAAAGAATTAGAGTCTCGGACATTCTATGCTACTCACCATAGCTTGAGATGCGAAAGTGCGAGCCGTTTGAAATTGACCCTCCGCAAGGGCTAGTCTAGCTTTGACAAGCAACACACGTTTTCGGTGTTCCAATCCTCGTCCAAAACGTTCCACAGCCTCCAGGTAAGCACGTGTTGTCGAACCTTGGCTCAGCCGAGCCAAACGATCCGCTGACTCTAGCCAGTTGTTTATAACCATTCTGTTGGTTGAACTCAATACTTGCGAATGTTCATCTCCGAGGAGGCTTGAGTGGGGTGTTGCACACATATGTGGATGAAATATCTTAAACGATGTTTGAATTCTAACCGTATGAAAAAAAATGTGACAACTTAACCTATTCATGAGTGTCAACTTAAGTGTAATGCCTGTGGGATATATTTTTTAGTTCGGAACCACGAACATGGTTACTGCGATGCCGCGTCACTTAATTCAACCGCAGTGTCTTGCTAAACCCTAATCCGAACACGGAGAGGTCCTTTGTTCAAACACCGAAGTTGCCGTTGCCTTCCCTCATCGGAACTATATTTTAATTTTTTTGATTGTCCGACATCCGTGTCAAACTTTTCAACCCAAAAAGGCTTCGCCCCCGTTACTATCACTCGACCGTTAAACAGTTGTTTCGACCTGGTCTGATCTAATCTGTTGAAGGCCGTAACGGACATCGCTATTGGTCGTGCACGTGTTGACCTTGATTGTGATTGGCTGAGAGAGATGTGTGCCCTCGTTCTAGCTTGACATATTGTGGTGGATTGTCAGGCCGGAGGTGCGAGTATTCAAACACTCAGCGGAGTACCCCAACGCGGGGGGGAAGGCACGTCTACAAACCCTCAACGATCGGATGGCAGACAACGGGGGGAAATCGAGTGAGTCATCGCTCGACCGGATCGCGACAAACCTACGCACCTGATGTAAGTGGGTACGATTAACAGTATTGCTTTGACAAACCAGACTTTCTACCATTGTTAATTGAAATAGGACATCGAAAAGTGAGCAAAACTGTGAACTGTGCATTACTGGTTGTCACGATGTTGACTAAAGTAGACCAGGTCGGGCATGCAACAGGGGGATTTATGAAAAACTACTCGAAATATTCTCATCCAAACAAATAGATGAGGTGTTTTATGAAGGAAGTACAATGACAACGGATGAGTAAGGATTACGAAGAATATTTGAGTACAACAGTTGGCACAATAGGCACACATTCCGAGTCAGTTTCAACTAATCTGTTTCAGAACAACCTCACCTAACTGGATTGCATGCAGGACGTCTTTCAGTGCGATTTCAGTGCTGGTCGGTTAATACAAGCAGCAGTACTGCCGTTGGGTGAAAGTGCATCATGTTTTTACCAGTAAACGATTAAGCAAGTTGTAACTGAAAAGCTTGTTCCTTTTCAGGATAGTGGTAATTTTTTGTTGAACAGTGTATAAGCCTCAAGTATCAAGCAGCAAACGAACTTAAAGATAACCAGTAAGAATGAGGATTAGTTCGTCACCGTCGACTGTCAACACCACACTCGTCTACTTAGATAAACGCATTCCGTTGTTTAAAGTACCATCTTGCACCGTTTGTACTACGCCCACAAGAAATCAGACAAGCGATGATGTCATGTTTCCTGTTTACCGTGCACCGTGTGAAACCCATGCACTCCAAGTTGGCTGCTTACCGTCTCGTTTGGTAGCAACAAGCAGAAATACCAGTTACCGACCGCCATGTTACGTGTCAAAACTTTAATGCATTTGGTCAACAGCCAAACGGATAGAGTGCTGTCTTCCAGATGGAGACTATCTCAGAGAAAACACTCCCGTTCACTGAACACTTTAACGGGGTATGGAATATTTGCATTGGAACCATACGAGAAAATTTTTTGGGGTTTGAACAGGAACCCAGTATCTTTCAGACAGAAACAGTACTGCCATCAGGTCCGAACAAAAGCAGTTTACTTATTCATTGCCCTCAGAGAGTACCAATAAAAATATACAAATCAGTCCACGGGCAACCGTTTTATAACGCCTTTGAGATTTAACACCTGAACTAGGTTGGTTAAGGAAGCTATTTTACAATTTATTCATTAGTAATTGTGTGCTCGGATCATCCCAAACCAAAGCCCATTAGATGATCACTGGGACAAGTGAACGATGCTGTTCAAGTATCATCTATTTGGGATGTAAACACACACAAGCGATCAGTCTTCATTGTAGAATTTAGGCATCCGAAGTATTTTCTAGAGATGGACCTTTGGTTCACACAACAAAGGCACCATGCTTGTGTAATATAAACCAAAGGACCACCTCCTGAAAAAACTAATTTACAAGCTTTTAAAACAGGTAACCAAGGGAACAGAATTCCCTGTGATTTGATATTCTTTCTGATTTTACTTCTGCCAATTTCAGTCTAGCGGTAAATAAAGCGATGCTTGTAATTTAACTCTAATCATCGAGAGCTTCAAGATTTAAATACTCGTTAGGTAGCTGAAGTATTGACCTGGACTCCTTGATAACATCTCAGGGTTCATTTACTAGGGCTTTAACGTGACATCAAACTCTGGGTAGTGTAACACCCCTTGAATAGTTGGTTGCTTCCTATATGTCAGCCAATACAATTTATGGATTGTAGTATTGTCTTTGTACTTCGATACGTGGTTTCATAACGTCGTGAGAAGGCAGTCTGATAACCGTAACGAACTACAGTCGACAGAGAGACAGGCCCTACTATTTGACGATAGAAAAGAGACCTAGAAGGGGCCAAAATGTGAGGCAAGGACACATAACTATTTTGATCGTACTGCCAAAGTGTTGTTCTCTCCCATCGCCTTGCCAACAAATGGATGTTTTGGAAATAAAACCCACCCTCCAAGAAGAAGAAGCCCAACCGAGGGAACACTTTTATGCCCCATAGACGTTTCTTTGTTGGGGGAAGTACCGTTTGACCTACGAAGTAGTGAAAGTATCCAGATTTCAAACTTAGATAAGGACAAGGCCACGGAAGGAATGAAGTTGACTTGACAGTAAGATTCACATTATGACTGGATAAATTTGCCTTCAGAAAGGTGGAAGACATAAGATGACTTGTTGATAATCAACAAAGAATATATATACCTGTTGCTCAACACACTGGTTGCGTGATTATTTAGCCCGTGTAGTTTTGCGATCAAATTAGCAAAGCGCCGACTACCTGGCATGCCATAGTTACCAGTCGGACACTTTAGGTTGTCCACAGAATTCCATGACATCATCCCAATTCGATCAAACTCCAAATGCTGGTCGTCATCCAATCTAGTGCCATTCGACTACATAATCATGTTTTCTGAAGAGAAAGTAAATCGGTACCCTGCTCACAACCCCCCATAGTCACGATCAAACTATCTTCGTCAAACACACAAGCAAGTCACTACCCCTTGCAAGGCAGCACGGCACAATGATGAACACAGACCGTTTCGCAATGAACTGTCCGGGAGCAATCATACGTTTTCTTTTTCACACGTATCTGACTAAATTCCGTGGGTAGCCTTTCCTCGTAAATATGCTTTCGATAACATTTGTAACTGTACTGATATGATCAGTTAGAATTATCGTCAGCAGTCGTTTGACGCTTCTCATATTCTCTAAACGGTTCCGAGGATAAAATCAGTACAACGTGGGTAACGCTACTCATGGCCATTTATTTCATCATATACATAAGTTTTTTTCCTAACAGCACACTTTCTTTACCGGCTGTGAACATCGGGCTGAAGAAACTATTATTACGAAAAACTTACTCAGTCAGTTCTTGTTCACTCGGGCCGAGCCGACCCAGTTGGTTCTGCCAGTGTTTAACCGCATGAGAGCAGTTCAGGCAACAGCTCAGCTCCATTTGTCTATGAGAAGAAAGCATACGGGAAATCGTTGATGCATTCTGAGTTGTGTTACTCTTTCTGATTACAGTGATAAACAAACTTGATTGAGTTTATGAATTTTACCCAGAATGACATAAGTTGGCTTGATTATTGGAATTATAATTAGGACCAAATTGATGTTTATAATAATTACCTATGACAGACTCTGTGGTGGGTGGGTGGTAGTAAGAAACGTAGACGAGCAAACACAATGAGAACAAATAAGGAAGGGTTTCATTTCAGAATTGTCCAGACTATGGAAGTATAAGGCTAAGTTATTTAGGATACTGGGAGAGGGATATGACTCCGACAAGGGAATCAAATATGAGGCAAACGCATTTCAACAAGTACTGAGGTCTTTCACTGTTTTGGGCTTGTCCCATTTGTTGCACTGCTTAAGTTCTCAGGATGACCCTGCGAATCTATGCATCAAGTTCTCACTGGAAGTCATCTACTTTGGTGTTGCTGTCACGATAGGCTCAGGCAGTGTTCCGCATTAGACACGCCCAAGCAACGAGAGAATGCTGTTTACACTTCAGGCGACTCATCTGGAGTTGCAGTCTCAGCCAGCGACTTTGGAGACAGAAATTCACAACAGGCGTAAGAATTTGTCTCAGAGAACATGATGAAGTTGTTTGTGGCATCTCCATAGTCCTGAGAGAACTGACCCGACCCTTTGTTTATTTGAGTTGTTGCTGGAGTAAGTGTACTTATGTTGTGATCCAAGAACGCGGATGGCACAAGAGTTGTTTATTCGACAAAGCAACACATGGGTTAAGCGTTTAAACAAGACCAGACACAAAACCACTCATTTGCACGCGGTATTCGGCATCAGACAGTCTCGGGTGCCACAGACGTCAATACTCAGTTCCTTTAAGTAGCAGGGACCATTATGGTCGATGTTGCACCCTGATGCTCCTTCCTGCATTCTTCCTATGGCTTGTACAATGTCAAAATATATCCTCTGGTCCTACTACTGAATGGTCGCGGTATGAGTAGAGTAATACGATCGCTCATCTTCACTGCACTTAATCACGCGAAGCAGTGAAGGCCGTAAGAAAGCTGTTTTGCTGATTACGTCTTATTTTCACTTATGATTGTTGTTTGTTCACAAGGTGTGAGTGTGTTAAGTTTCAAAATAAAGATGTAGTTTTTGAGAAGACAGGTTGTTGGGAAAAGGCACATTTTCCCAAAAATTAGCTTTATATGCAAAGAAAATGGATTTCATTTTCTGGGAATTTAAACGGCAGCCAGAATTCTGGAATGCCCGAGAACTTGCGCTCGCTTCTGACTGGTCCATTCGGCGACCTAGGTCCAGGGCCACCCCAAACCTATAAATACAGTTGCTGTAAATCACAATTTTGCCTTCGGGCCGAGCAGCAAATAAAACTCGTTTGAGGGCCGTTTTTTTCCTCACTTGTTGGAGGGTCTAAGCTGCGAGAGTTGCGTTCCGATATTTGAGCTGTGATTTTCGTACCGTTTTGCAATATCGTTGCGTTCGCTCGTGATAGAGATACTGTTCGCGGTCTTGCGTTTGTTCTTGTCTTTTGTATATCAGGTGGGGTCGTAACACATGTCTCTTTTCGTTGTTTCATGGATGTATGGCTGTTAAGCATCAGCGAGAACCACTAGTGTGTTGTTATCTATGATGATAGTTAGGTTGACTTGGAACGCAGAATGATCTTTATCTAAGCCATGTACAGTTTGATACTTCAGTTGTGAGAAGTGACTGAATGATGTTCGGGCAAGTACATCAGCCATTATACGTTGCATCCTTCTCCTCAACTAAACACCCCATGACTTCTACAGCCTGTGTCTGTAGACGGCTGCTAGTGTTGTTCACTGACGTGAATGTTGCCGTTGTTGAACTAGGACATCTATAAGGTAAAGACGGTTAAAACGGTACAACGAACGCTGTAAGGGTGATATATTGTGGATGTCCTAATTCCATTTCCATCTCGGTTATTTTCTTGCACGAATAGTTTTGTTGAATAGATCCATCCTTCACCTTTCTCAGCTTTGGTCTGAAACTGATACTCCATGTTTAAATAACAGCTTAGCATCAGTGTCAGTATTTGACCTAGTACTGTCTTATTATTATTATTACTATTATTATTATTATTTAATTAAGTGGAGCTCTGTGCATTAGTCCAAGCTTTCAACTTTTAACCACTTCCACCTGGCAAGCAAGCTAAAACAATCAGTTCCTTTCAACCCATTGAAGAAGGCTTTTCTGTTACTGAAATGCATTCGGGGATTTTGTGGATATAATTTGCATACCAATTAAAGTTGTTTTCAGTTTTCTCCGTTGTATGCCTTTTTTGGCCAGTGCTCTTTGCTAGACAGTCGTGAAGTTATCTACCTAGGTTAAGGGAGCATAAACATAGCAACGGATGCACTTTCCACTAGCCTAAAAGTAATGACATAACATCTGCAAGCCAAGCGTAGATTTTAATTAGTCCTCAAATCGGATAATCGCTCATACATTCCATTTTCACTACTCACTTTAGTCGGACTAACTGATTTCCGGAGAGGCACGTGGAAGATAGATCCAACGCAGATGACGTAGACGGTATCGGTCGAGTCAGACAGTCTTGTAGTACCAGGACAGCAAATCCGTGTTGAGCTGGCCCTAATTGGGTGATCAATTCCAACAGGCGAGTCAACGAGGCCATGCTTACCAGCTAGTCGAAAAAAAACAGCAACTTAGGAATAACGACCACCAAACGGGTTATACTCAACGTCTCACATCAAAATTCTCTGCAGACATTGACATCTATTGAGAAATACGTTAACGGAAGCGTCAAACTTGTACAATTATTCTAAACTTCCCAAAACTCGTAAAGTCCTAATAGCCCTCAAATGTCTTCAAAATTTAACCCGTCATCAAGAGCCACGTATAATATATTTACACACAAATGTCAGTCGTGGTACTTAACGCGCGCAAGTTCAAAGTGCGCACAACCAAGTTACCGGTGACGGAAAAGTGGACCGATTGATTTGCTGAATAACTAGCGGACCAAGGGCTGCCGATGACCCACTGCTGGTAGTAGTGGTCGTCACCCTGCTGTCGACGTTTATTTGTTTGTCTTTTGCGTGCGACTTCCGAGTGATCGTTTCTACGGGATGACTTTCCGTCTGGGTCTGTTCGAGCGCTGACTGCCAGATACGCAGTTGATTGTCTGGGATTTCGAAGGTGGACCATTCATTCACAGTCTTCGGCAAGTGGTCGACTACATTCTTGGCATGAGTTCGATCGGACTGTAAAGGAAGTACACAGTGGATTATGCTTTGAAGGCCTTACAACGTTCAACAGGGACAATCGACGCGAATAATAAGACTGAGTAATTCCGCCAATAAGCGGAGGCTGGCTGACTTTATGAACCCGTGACTGCCCCGAAATATCATAATGAAATTTCCTGAAACGGCTGAGTTGTAGCCCAAAATCCTGCTCACATGTGCAGTACGCTATCTAACTCGTGATATCAACAACACGATGAACTGAAATATGCATACGAACAAACGGTTTACCGTATTGGTTTGAGGAGGATATTCTCCACGAGGCTGCCCTACCCACTAACTTTGCATGTCAGTGATATGACAACACCCGTAAAACGGCCTTCAAATGAACAACATGCTGATCGTATTCCAAAATGAAATAACCAACCGGAATGTCATGATATCGAGGGATGCTCGCAGTCAAGGCGGTTCTTAGAACCAGCTTTATCTTGATATGGTGGGACACATTCTTCAAGCTGGTAGTCAATCGAGCCCGGCCAGTGCTTTGTGCACCGTTGACGTAGCCATAGACTGCCGATTTCGTGGAAGCATTACTAACTAAGAAGATGCGTCCCTTCGTATGATAACTGATCGTTTCAACTCTACTACCATTTTGATAAGCTTCAAACTAAGTCACTGTAGACGTTTAATGTGTTCTATTTTCTTACGTGTCTTCGTACGTATGCAAGTCAGTGAATTACTGCATCAGCTTCAGAACCGTTCAACTTGACCTACCTATATGCATTCATATATAATGGTCTCGTCCTATATAAACTTATGAGAGATCAGCCATCGTGAGGTCTCTCGGGATGAAAAGAACAGCCTAGCCCATATCTCGACATTACAAGAGACGCTAATACAAAGCGAACGCTATTATTTTAATGAAAATCTCAATTGGGCTGTTTGTACAAGATATATTTTTCTTTCAGGCCCACGATTTTGTTGACAGCGAGCAGCTGTCTGTCTTTTATTCAATCACAGAAAATAATGACTGGCGTGAACTTTACCTTCTCTGATGTTTAAATAAAACTCGTTTAAAACGTCCTCATTTTGGTTGCATGAATTTAACTTTTCGTTTTTTGTGCTTATTTCTCCAAAATTTACTTGTGGCTGAAATCTAGCTTAACTTTGAGATTAACTGGCAGTAAGCACCAGATACTCACGTTAATCTCCGGTGGGTTACTTTTCCCTTTACCGATGGCAGACTTTGGGGATTTAACGGACTCCAATTCGCCAGGTTGTGCTCTCCTCAGTGCCTGTAAGGTGCGTGCTGTTGAGGAAGTGGACACCTACGGGTAGGATAAGAAGGAAAACCTGAATGTCAGAATTTTTCGGTTTTTATTGAACAATACACACAATATATTCAGAATGACGTTCCTGTCAAAGGATGTCAATATAAGTTAGTCTATCCAGCTCTGTCTGCTTAACAGATATGTAGATGACAACTGTCGTTTTGCTCGCACGAGGCAGGTCACTTCTGCTCTCCCCTCACACTGCTCACTCTGGGACTGAGATTTGTGAGTATAGTTAGTCCGGATCTCAGGTTCTAGCAGATTCTGGGAACGAATCACAATCTGAACCGTTCTGAATATCTGATGACGTGTAATCATTAACTGTCATCAGGACGCTGATTATTGTCTACTTGTCCCTGTCTCTTCTCGCGAGGGTGT
>LUCH01003793.1:0-25843 GCA_013368495.1 Paragonimus heterotremus
AATCCTCGCGTCTGCTGCTGCTTTGTTTAGGATGTTTTCGCGTACAAACTAGAGCTATATCTTTTTGGCACAGTAACAATAAACTAACTTAACTTGCTGTTGACAACGATACCCTGTCACTTGCTTCGCTTAACAAATGTCACATCATCCTTTTCTTCAGAGTGTGCTGCACACGGGGACGTCTGTGCGTAGCAGATAACGATTTAACCGTTTTATATTGTATAGCTTGATCATCCACTGCCCTTTGCTTTTCTCAGTCGTTCCATTAGAAGACCTTTTTGTAAGTGATTAATAATGCTTTCCCTATTTGTGAGCTTGAAACATCTAGATGAGTAACGTTCCTTGCGGCCTAGTGGCGTTGCTGTAAAACGGTTAATCGGAGAACACTTAAGTATTCGTCCTCTTGCAGTCGACCTGGCATGAGCGTATGCTAGTGACTAAGTGGTTTGCGCATCTCACTCTCAGTGAATCGCGCGTACGGTCCACACATAGGTGCACAGACTGGCCTGTGAGCTAAGGGTGGCCACGGTCACTTGCGGAGGTGTGACCTGGTACAAGGTGACTGCGCAACCTACCAAACTCCTTGGAGTAGCTTAGGCTAAGTGGGTTTAAACGAACATTATAGACTGGTAGGGCGTTGCATCACACACGTAAGGAATGAATACGGAAGGCTTCCAAATAGGAAACCAGTAACCTTATGTGGGTTCAAAAGTGAAACCGTCATTTTCAAACTGCGGGAGTTATAACTCGTTACACAAGCTATATAATCCTACGATTGCCAGTACGTTTAAGAAACCCCCAATTGGTGTTGTTCTGCACAGCAACTGACAGCGGGTTGCCAAAACTGCTTCAACCCTTCAATTCAAACCTTACACATTGTCCAGTTTATTCAATGATTTTCGTGACCCCACCCCAACTGGGAAGTTTCTGATCGCGGGGTTGTCGGTTGGAGTTAACACGTCAGTTGTTCTGTCTCCTACCGAAACGATTGGGCAACCTGAACACTGTTCACATAAGGTTGCAGTTGTGTGTTTAGATATAACTGTTCGATCATGCCCAGTGTGAGGTTTCTGGAGTTGTGGTTCATGCGTTAATCTCACAAACACGAGGGTCGGAGTGCAAATTCCGGTTCGGACAAGGATATACTCTACTGATGCGCACTATTAAGAGCGAAACTCGAGTCTAGTAGGTTAGCCGAAGGGCCTTTCTGAATGTGGGGGCTGTGATCGAATCTGAGAACTGATTACGTTTTAATGTCATCGCTGGTGTACAACCTTAAACGGATATCAAACCGCAGGCGACCTCTGCTATTACTGAACACTGACTGCACAAGAGACACCGAATGTGGTAGCTTAAGCATGAATGAGTCTGTGCGTATGTAACCAGCTGATCACGCTAGTCTGAGTTAACTTTGGTAGCAATTTCGGCTATCGATCGTGCACTTATCTTGTCCGCGTTGCCCGTTTAGCCTGTGAATTTTGGAGGAATCTTTAATCCTGTGTTAATACCAGAGTCAAATACTTGATATTTAAACCATCGGTCCTTCGTTACTTGTATGTACCATCAAAATGTCAGCGTTTGCTCACCAGACTCGATGAAGATGTGTATGCCCTCACACATGGTTTAGACGTCAGTGTACTCTTTTCGTTTCGCCCCTCACCCGACTTGCTTGGCTGGAATTGAAAGAAGTACCAGAGAAGCCGCCGATAGATAGTTAGGCGACGTCTGAATATATAATATTAATGTAGACATATGGAGTAAGATATATGGACCTCATATTGTAGAAAAATTACAGGATGTTGTTTATTCAGAATAGACTTGTAACTGGTTGTACATCAATAACTTCAGAACAACTTGTGGGTAATCTGCAGTTTGGTTTGTTTGGTAACGTTTCATTCCTAACATAAAAGCTTTCTCAGATCGGTTATGAATTTGGTAGTTTTTAGGACAAGTTGGAATAATTAACCAAACGAAGTAAAAGGTAACAAATCATAGATCAGGTGAACATAGACAAGAGTCAGTACTAGGTTTGAATTTCAAACTACCGCAGATAGGAGACACTTGAACGTTCAGATAGAGATGAAATCGATGTAATCTAGATAGGTTGGTCAGGATGCTTATTGTTTTTGATGAGAGTAGATAGGAGAAACCGTAACATTGATGAATTATGATTGTCGCTTCATCTAGCCATCAGTTCAAGTCGATGTGATTGGCCCAACACCGGTCGTTATGGACCAGGGTGTCCAGCCCCGTCAGTTCTTTCTACGGTGCAAGTGGCCTTCGTAATTTCTATTGCCCCCGCAACTAAGCCCATGAATATTTTTAAACCCCTGCCTAATTGCCCAATAGCTTTCCAGTTTGATTTTATGACCCGTTTCTAAAACGTGACCGACGATTTTGAAGTTGCTGCTCATGGCCTGCTACTCCAGTTGATTTAGGCGTGACTCTCTGATGCTTCTTTGATGTTCAATTAATCCGGTTCTAACTTTTCGCGTATTCTGCTTAATATAAACCCGTGAACAGTTCATGCATTCTACTTTATATGCACAGTTAACGACTTTCTCAACAAGCAAATAATTGTTGAGATGCAACAAGATTTTTTGCATTCAAGACTCGACGACTGATCTCAAACGTCCCTTGCTTGAATGGAATAACGGCCATGTTTTTCGATTTCTTTTATGTGTCTGTTTCTGAGATGCGCACCGGTGTACACTGTCTTTTTAAGAAATTGCTTAAGGTAACTTCTGGTCATTAAGATAACTATTGTTTCCTTATGTGCTTAATTTCTTAAATGTGCGCGTCAGGTTCGTGCTTAAGTAAGTCTACTGTTGATGCTGTTGTGACAAACTGTGTTGGAATGTTCTAGACCCGACGGAACTGGAGGGGTTTCTGCAAATCAGACAACGCAATTAATTTTGTACCTTTACAGAATTACTCTTGAAATAGTGATTTAGAGAAAGCAGGAGCACAACTTTATGGATTGATGAGGTAGATAAAGCATCCTATTTGAGATGCTGAAGTCTATAACCTAGTCATTCTAGTTCTTCCAGGCTATCCAGATAAGGTAATGGAAGAAGTGTAATGGTTCATTATGTGGCCCTCCGTTCTACCCCCTCAAAGATAGCTGTGTTCTTTAAGTGATATTCCTGTGAATAATTTTGACGTTTCACGTTACATTTAATCGCATTGAGCGGGAATACCTTGTCCATATCCCAGCCGTGTGTAAAGTCCATAGATTTCCTCAAGCTATGCTACCAGTATAGGAAAGTAACGAGAAAATGACCACATGCAGGATTTCATATAAAAGTGAATCAAATTATGCAGACCCTGGTGTGGAACCCTTACCGTGTAGTACCAATCAGAAGACATCACTTTGAAATCGAGATGGCGATCTTAGTAGTACTCATAAAACCATAGAAGCATAGGTTGTCTATCGCCAAATGGTATAGAATAATGTACAGTGTTGACTGATCTACCTGTTCAAAGGCCTTCAAAAAACCTTGAAAAAGAAATCATCTGCCTCTGTCCATTCATTTAGAATGTCAAGTAGTTTGCTAAGGTGGAAGCTCCTTCCCCACATCCATGCTCACTGTCAAACAACAGTGTGATCGGAACTAACTTCTCTTACAACATCCCGTAAATCAAACTGCCCCTGGATTTTGAAGCAGGCAACAATAATACAACTTCACTGTGATTATCCGTCTTAACTGGACCACGTTCTTTAAAAGTGAATGACACTTTCTGCAATTCTCATATTCTGAGAAGCTTATCCTCTCAGGAGGACCATCTACACAATTAACTTGGTGGTCTCAATAATTCCTTGGCGTGGAGGGGAAAATGGGGCCAAGGTGGTAATACTTAATGCCAAACAACTTTAGCAGGTTTTGGGAAGCACTGTGTAGCGTAAAGTTGATTGTTGTGGTCTATATTGCTGATACCTGCATTTAATCGATAGATCTGTAAGGCTGATAACAAGCACTACCTACAACCAAGGCCTACGACGGCGACCGCATTTAAGGAAGTCGATTTCAAACTATGCAGCACTCACATTTGAGGATCGGGTTCGCACATGTTTGACATCAGAATACAAGTTGTTGTAATCGGCTAGAACTTACTCACCAAGTCTAGTAACGGAAAGCATAGTTCAGTTACAAATTGTATGAGCTACACAGTCTTTCACGATCGAAGCTATCTCTGCACAACCACACTTGTACCTGGAAGATGTATGGTGTGGTGATTATCTGAATAACAGAATCCCTACTACCCAATCGTTTGTGCACATATGAAACTACAGGTGGTGTTGACTCTGTTTCCCCCGAGTTTTGTTTAGGTAAGTTATGACAGATATCGGTTTACCATCAACAATAAAGAAATCTTCAACCGTCATTACGTGCTGAGGTTTGTTATCTTCTGAAATTGTTTAGTCAAACTAACCGGGGTTACTTGTTTTACAAAAAGGAACGGAAATCGATTTTGTTTTCTTGAAAGCGTTTTAATTAGTTTTTGAAAACTGTAGTATTTTCTGTCATTTTGAAATCCGACATTGTTGTTTTCTAGGCCTTACTGTTCCAATTACATTAGGTCTGACTATCCTACTTAAGTGTAATAGACAAATCCTTAAGACTTGGTCTCGATCTTCAATCACTGTTTCTGCTTTTGGACTACTCATACCTGACTCGTAAGTCACCGCTTATTTTGTCAAGCTTCTGCGTGTATGTGTATAAAACAAAATGAAAAGGCAGTCGGTTAATTTGAGAGCAACTAGTAGATATATTTGAATGGGTTGTTACCTGTATCAACTCACAAGACACGTCTGATTCTGACTATAAAAAGTGTTATCTGCCGTAACTTCCATTTTAGATTCATTTGCTCTGACTAGGTGTTTTGCGTGAAAGGCAAACTGGCGTCGAGTGTGGCCAATGAACCCACTCAAAAGTTCTGTTCACTGGTGCGACCGACAGAGTTTGAACAGCACGAGTCATCGATCCTTTCGGGACCTAACTTGAAAAGCCACAGTAGACTGTTTGAGCGTTTCCAAGGTCAACGCAGTAACAGTGAAATTTTTACATTAAATCAGCGATCAACGTGATAGAGACACCTGGTCATTTTAAATAAGAAAAATTCGACCGATTTCCCTGCTGGTTTATTCTGTATCCGCATCTTTCATACAACGTGATTTATTCACTGCTTGAAAGTACGTGGCCAGTCACATCTCTTGGAAACGACACTTGGACCAACCAAGGGACCACCACTTAACGACAAAGAAGAGTGGTTGAATTAATGTTGTTCTTTGCGTTCTTGTATGAAATGACCTAAGATTACTGGCTAAGTAGCTTAATGAAACTGTCAAAACTTACCGTTCTATCAAATATGTAAATTACGAGATTCCACTAAAGCAAACATCTTCAGAGAAGACATATGTTGAACATAATACGGGGGTGTTATGCGAGAGTGAATGAAAAGCTTGAGTTTTCGAGGAAGTCGTTGTCTCAGAAATATCCAGGAATGTAAAGCAGCTAAACATCAGTGAACCGTTTGTTGGGCGAACACAGCTATCTAAATATGAAGGTGAATATCCTGCAGAATGGAACAGATGTGTTGGGCAAGCTGAGCATGAGTGTGCAGAATAGTTGTGCAGAACGTTCTTGCACTACTGTGTTCATACATAGACCGGAAGGAATCGTAATAAACAAAACCTTCGATCGACTCTGTCTCACACTATTTCGTGCATCCTTTTATCAAGCGGGAGTGCCGATGTTGATCTCTCGATCAGTTTCAACTGTGAATGTATGTTATTCAAGGATGATCTGGAAGACAATCAACAGCTACTTAGTCTGTTGATCCTCAGAACTCAGCGAGAGGTGATTTGGGGTGGAACTGGTTTGTAGTGTTAACGATACTCTTGTGTGCAGATAAACGAGACAGGCTACATTATCTGAGCATAACGGTATTCCAAACCTTTCCAGTTATAACCCAATTTTCAATCTCTTTTTCTGTAAGTTTAAGCAAGTGAGGCACTCAGTATCATTGTGATGATCGTCTCAATTCAAAATCTTATTAAACACGTTTGTGAAATATTCACCTCGTATTGGTACATCTAGCCTCACCATCGCACAATATTGGTGAAACTTGCCATAATCATTATGTACGGTCGATTTGCGATAAATAGCTACTTTTAGAGACGCTACCCAAGGGCAGCATTTTGTAAATTGACAACAACAATCCTACAATGTGTTGGTAAGTGAAATTGTTCATTTAAAAAACGCTCTAATTCATTAACAAGACAGAATGACAAGTGTTGCGAGAAGTTATCATTTGGTGGATTCTCATCGGTCTCATATATAAACATGCTGATTATGTATGAAAAGGACATGATAACAAAAACAACAGTTAACTGACGCACACTAACAAAATCAGGGTCAATTCCACCGCCAATGATACTGACTGCGTCGTCATCTTTTACTCGCACAGAAGTGGCTGATTCTGCCTAATAAGCATGGATTCCGTGAATGCCGAAAGCTTTGGGTTTGACTGCTGTCCTTGTTGCCCTGTCCCATAGTTTTATGTGTCTGAACGACGAGAATAAACGACGTTCTAAAACGTTGCAACCTTTGTCTTTTTACTGCGTTGATGAAGTGGATCAAGGAGTGAGGGGTTTCAAATCGTTCTAACCCTTTTTCTACGTTCTTCAAGGCAAAAGATGGGCAATCATGAAATCATGAAGGAAGAACAGGTGGTTTATAAAGTAGGTAAACGATTTCAGTAGTTGAGGTGCAAGACCTAAAACTGTTGATGTCAGTCTGACATCAACAACTTGAGTGTGCAATCGTTCAGTCCGCTTAAAAAGTTGAGGATACTGAACTCGGCAACAAAATTTCGGACAAATGAGTAATTAAGAAAGATCTTCGAACACGTCTAACATACGGAAAACCTTTTCTATGAATTACTTGGCCCTGGTCATTTACCATAATCACGGCTCGGTATCACTTCTCTAGTTGCCTTGAAAAAATTACACAGCGATGATTTTCAAACACATACGTGCAATTAATTAAACAATTTCAAAGGTTTGGTCGAACGTTGTAATGCTGTTTTTAGTTGGGACTAAAAACATTCGCAACGAGCACATTGTCAGGTTGGTGTTAAACAGTTTGCAAAAGTGTATTTTGAAGCACGTTTGTCCAAGTCTTGTGGCATTTATAATCTAAGAAGACTGTTTTGGTTATGTATCTTATTCCGATTGAATTTTATCTGTCTCAGAATGATGAAGCACCAACAAAGCGGATATATGGTAGACAGTTCTGTTTGTAATCTACAAACATCAGCCAGGCGCGGTAAAATCGAGCACGATGACACATAAAGTTTACTGTGTTTAGGTCATACTTGTCCCAAGATGCACATACTTAGTGTAGCAATAAAAGTGAAAATTACCATAACACTGAGTTCCCTTTGATCATTTCATTGGAGCAGAAAGAAAACATATTACGATAAGTTATTATTTAGTTTACCCTCAACGGTTGCAAACGCAAAACGTGCCAGTTATATACATCATACAGATATGGGCAAACAGGGATTGGACACGCCTACAAGCACACCAAATATCACGTAATTACGACCATAGCAACTCGATAGGTTGCCTCAACCACTTTTGTGCACATAACGTCGGCCAGTATGCTCGGATGAGCATCGCCTTAGGCCAAACATTAGTGGACATCTTAAAAATGATTGAACGGCAAGTTACAGATTATACAGCTGAATCGTTATTGTACAAAGGATATGTTGATGGTATTTTAGTATTTTTTACTGATGTTATTCATTTTTATTTGTCTTTCAACTTTCTTAATATTATTCACTCCGACCCATCTTTATCTCACGAAGTTGAGTCGAACAACAGTTTACCATCTTTGGGCGATTGTTCGACACACAAAGTTGTTCGTTAATAAAGAGGCTATCGTCTCGATCAGACGAAACTAAAAACCCGACATTATGAGTCGAAGTGTGGAACAAAAAACTTACGGAATAAACGGACTTATTAATTGGGTTCGAAGAACTGTGGGATCTGGTAGTACTTAACCTAAAGAATTGCTGTTTCCGACGTGTAAACAACCTTTGATAAGACAAGCAAAACAAGCTTCAGCAAATCAACATTATCCCAACAAACGGCCATAACAGACTGCAACAAATCTAACAAAGGAGGCTGAACGTCTCGTGCAGATTTTACCTCCAGTGTTTTGTAATGGACCACGGTGTGGTGTTAAAATCACCTTTAGCTACCTTAAGTAACCACTGCTCAGTGCGAAGTGACCTTCATTCGCACATTCAAGTAAGGCAAAGTCACGTGAACTGGATAAACCTGAACTATCGCAGCTTGACTTAATGCGTTCGACAATTATGTCCGAAATCTAAAATGCAATTACAATACATGTGACTCAACTTTAGAAGATGCTAGAATGTCCTACTGGATTTAAAAAAATGTCAAACATGTACCGCTAACAGTGTCGTACACTAATAAGGAGATAGATGGAAAGGGGAAACTTCTAGATACATGCATGACCTTGACACTAGTCAACTGAATTTTCACACAGTGCAACAAGATCAAACGATCACCCAAGCTTGCAACAACACCTTCCATAAATTTAGGCAAAAGCTGCCACCTTCTCTGGACGAACCACCAAATGCTGACACAAATTTAAAAGGTAGTCTCTGGCTGAAAGGCTTTCTATAAAAAGTGGTCTCATGGAAAGGTGTTGAAAATAACCAGAAAGTTTTTGTCACCACAAAAACCACGCTCAACCTAACTTGGCATGTATCAGTGATGTTCTTCGAGGGATCCACCAAAATGACTATTTCGAGGAACGAATTCACGACACTTTTAATGATAGCACTGGTTTTGTTTTCAATCATTACATCCACAGTAGGCCAAAAGGGTTATTGGATACTACCAAAGATACAAAAGTTAGCTTCTATCAATGTGCGCGCTACACCAACTGAAGTTGTACCTCATATTTTCGCATGCATAATTCTGACTCACTGTTTTCTGTGGCGCGACCGACTGCATTGTGCTAAACTATACATATAAAACTATAAAACTATACACATTAAGTGAACACCGCTGACAGATGACCATAATTCTAACACTCAGAGAAAACTGTCAGCAGGTTAATTTCGTAAGCGAACGATTGACCCTGGTTTAGTTCTTGCTAGAACTATCTAGTACAGCCGAGGTTCAAACACCTGCCGCTTTTCCATAAGACAATCATAAGACCATCAATTTTACAGTACTCGTCATCGATTTGTCATACCTGAACTTGTAGTTGTATTTGCTTGTGATTACTTCTCAGGTTACTCGATCACCATATTGGTCTTATCTTTGAAGTATAAAAATGAGACGACTGAAAGTTTCGGTCATTGGCTTTAACGCACATGAATTGCCTAATGTATGCTGTTGCGTAAAAATAAACATTGAGGGATTTTTACCATACTTGAATTTCGCAAAGTAGATGAATCACTGTTAAAGTCCATCGATGTACAAGACACCTCGTGTTCATCTGGACATCACTGGTATTCCCAACAAGAATTTCGTGGTGCAAGATAGACTGCCTCTTACATTGTCATGATAAAATGTATAATTTGTGGAACATCTCACAAGTACGAAATAAAATGTTAAGGTTTGAGGCTAACTGATTACTGTGATCGATTAGCAGGCTTTCTGCTCACCGGGTCAGCGTTGGGATGCAGTTAACAAGTGTAAAGTATGGCTGTTCCTAAAAATCCCGTTTTTACTAATTAAGTTTCTGTCTTCTAAAAATTCCGTTATTTAGTTTGCGACATATTTAAAACGGAAACACATTCTGATGCAAGATAACCAGAGGCATTAGGACAAGGGAGTTAAGCCATGGTACCCGGATTTGTTACGTTTACCTTTTTCCGTGATATAACCAAACTAATGTGAGAGCGAAAAACATCGTACACATTCGAATGACTGATCTACTCGATGTTATTCGGGCTTGGCATGCATAAACAAACAAAAGCACTTGCCAACGGAAACAGTGCTACCGATATTGGCTGTCCACACCTGAAACGAATACTCGGATTGCCGAAACATTACTACCAGAGACAGACAGTTTATTCAAACCTAAAGTACACCATAACAAAAGATACCACCTGCTACCGTAGGCACCTGTACCATGCTTCTGATTCCGGGTGCCCCCTCGTAATCGAAATCCATATGGACAGCTGAATTTAGTCAAGGGAAGTAAATCTACCCAGTATCTAGAATGGTCGGCGATGATTACTGGGACTTGTCTGTGTGTTTTGTCTACCTTTTTGTCAGTCAGACCAACCAGTTTCTTTATACTCATTAAACTACCCTATATCCTATCCTATTGATCCGATGACGGACTATTGAAAAACATGTTCGTCACGTTCTTTCTTCTATGAATGAATGTGAATCTTCTCTAAACTATTCAAGACAAACTGCACACTTCGTCGACCGACCACTATATGTACACCTGTTGCATGCTCTGTATCGGTTGCCCTTAATAAGCCGTAGGATGTGCGTACCTTGGTCATACTTCTCAATCCCCTTCTCCACTGGCGTGTTCGGTTGTCCCCCTCCCCCCCCCAAAAAAAACCTGCCAAAATACCACAGCTAAGAGGTGATTTCGAATGAATCGAGTGTATTCAGGTTTTAGTGATCTCATTCTCATGGGCTAACTAAACAAACATTGTGTAAACCAGAAGCCGATGGACCAGGCGACAAAGATCATATCAAATCGGTAACTACTTTTACTAATCGGAGTTAGCCAGGTAAGTTAATGAATAGCTATGAGTGGTATTCACTGGCTAACCTTCGTATGCAAACATGAAATCGCTTAGCAGCCTTGATAATGTTTGCAAGTAATTGAGTAGGAGATTGGGCGAATGTTGTGGTAACTTGAGTTGACCACTAAATCCGCCTCATCGACTGTCTCTATGATGTCCTTGTTGGATGAATTCAAGCTGGGCCTTGATAAACACATTTAGAATTCCGAGCCAATTCTTCGGAATGTTCTACCTTAAGAATTTTCATAACAGAATGAACGTGCGCTGAGTTTCACACGGTGAGTCTTAATCAGCTATTGCTTGTTGCACGTCAGTGTGTGTCTACAGTGCATCTAATAGGAATTGTTCGAGCCTCTACATCATTTATTTCCTCCAATTAGTTCTCAATCGCAGTCTCGTCTTCGTCGATCTTAAGAAGTTGTTTCCTTTCTGAAACTAACTACCATTTCTTTTTGTAAGCAGTCCAACGGATGTTACGGTGTACATAAACATTCTCACGATCTGCTAGTTTGTACGTTCCCCACGACCAATCCTGTACTCACAAAAACCTTTAACTATAGACTAAGCGCTTTAAAAACCTGCCAATATCTTGGAGAAATAAATCACTCAATCTTGTAGATGAGTATTTCGTTTACACCTAGATAAGAGTTCAACAAATAGACGTAGCTTAGTAACTAGTGAACAGGGATTTCTGTTTTCGCAAGATGAACACCACTGCTATTGCTCCCGGCTGATACATTCAAAGACATTTATTGACTGAATCCATGCTTAAGTTGAAGCCTGTTAAAAGAGCGTATTGAGTCACAATCTTTTCACCTGAGAAACCAGTTTGTTTCCCGTTGTTCAAATGATTTCAAACCACAGAGAACAACCTGTGATATTTTGGCACGATCGATCATTTTTAGTTTGCCATTTTTTAGTCCACGTTACCGTGTTTTAGCATTCGACCACAGTTTTCAATTTGAGAACACCGAGTGCTGACTTCTCTTCATCACTTAACATCCGTAAACTGGGTATTCACCGCTTTCCATCATCAGTAATCAGCTGTGTTCTGTCAGTGGACGTTTCGTTCGGTTTGCATAGTGGACTGACTGATTTAGGCGCACAGATCGAACACAACACGTTGATGTGTCAGTATGGACTGTGAATATACGTATTTGAAAACTTTAAGACACCTAGTTCCCACAGTCCATTTAGTCAAAACTGAGAGAAGATATATATAGTGTGACGTTAATATTTCGATTTACTCTCATCAGTCGCCGACTCCAGACCAACAAATTTTATACAAGCTGTACATAGCAACTACAATTGAACGAACCAATCACATAGTTCTGACCTTTCACATGCTAATAGTGCAGCCAATTCCACAGCAAAGAGATTGAATGCATCAACGTCTTCTGTGCACTTTGTATAAAATTTGCTGGTTTTACGTTGGCGACTGATGACAGTAAATCGAAATGTTAACATCTCGCGATATATGTCTTCTCTCTGTTTGGACTAAATACACATATGAATATCTTCATTGGTCCTATATACCTGGCTGGCCCCAAACAGTGTCGTGAACAGTTGATCGGAAGTTGCTACAGTCCCAGCCTCAGTGAGAGGTTTGGGCTCAGGGTGAATGGTAGTCCACCCTTATTCGGTGACCAATTTCTGACCGTGATTTCATCTGACCAAAGTACAACAACTACGACCTGAAGATCACTCAGGGAAAGCAAAATTACAACGGAAAATTCCGTTTTCATTATCGATCAATATGCCTGAGCATTAAGGTTTACTTGCCTGTGAATGACATTTAAGTATTCCAGAGCAGTTCGAAAGGAAACACGATTACTTCCCATATAAGTGGGAAAAGTAACCCTGTGATCACAGGTTCTGCCAAATTTAAATCGTCCAACGTAGATGAACTATGTGGGAAAAGTTATGATTGTACAACAGGCAGCTTCGTTTGTGAGTGGTATAGTGCATTCATTCGGGAGACGAGAGATCAGTAATAATTATGGGAACAATGTGTGCGCATTATGGCAGACATGTCAACGAGGCGAATGACAATGTACTGCTGTCCAACGTGTGTGGATACACCTCAACTATACAACTGAATGTACGCGTTCGTTGTGCTATGTTTTCGCATAACCTGTATAGGATTCCGTGTAATAAACAACTTTGAAGGCCAGACGTTTCTCGTGACCACAACATTATGAGTGTAAAGGAATAATTGATCGCATTTTTTAAACAGTGACAAACAAAGATGAAAATTATCTTGTACGCAAAATTATGGGTTGGGGCTGAAATGAATAGTTATCGTTTCCATAAACTCCCCTCCTCCATTTCTATCCTAAGGACCTATCCGTAACCGTCACTTGTGACCGAACAGTGGAAGAAGTGGAACTGGTACCCTCACCCACAGAAGTCAGTCAAGTGGACCGCAGATGCGCCGCAGACAGTCAGGAATGGATGATTTTTCATCATGTAGACGTGAGTGTTTATAATATATTGGTTTTAACTGAGTGACTATCAAACGATATCAGCGCGATGACTTAGGTGAAGTCAGACAGCTTAGTAAATTATAGTAAGCTTAGTCACAAGCGCACTATTTTGCATTTGTGGAAAGGTTGTTGTTGGTACAATTATCTATTTGTCACATGACTTTGCCTTCACATTACATTATATTTATCTTCTCATTTGTTTCACAAACACAACAGTCCCGCAAAATCTGCTGTTTTCCATTAGGATTGACCTAGTTTTTTGGCAATAAGCTGTTCGGCGTTAGCAAGTGATCCAGGGATTTAAATTTTATGATTGGTGTGGGTCCAACGCATTCTGAAGAATACACTGTACAAGTGGCAACCTCTGTTGAGAAAAAGGTCGCGGTTTATTTTGCAGTGTTCTCTACGATTGGCCACATCACTTCGATGTGCAACGTGTGTCATCACTGACCCGGATTAAAATGAATGCTCAGAAAGCAAGCGTCATTATGCATACAAATCCATTCATAATCTAGACGTCAGCAAAACAGTTTTTTATCACCATAAATGTTCCAGTCTACAGTCTCGCCATGGAGACTTTTCAGACAAGGCCAACAAGAGTCACAAAACGGAAGTGTCATAGCTGTATAAGTTGTAAGTCAAAGCAGCGGGTGGTTGTACAACTTTTGGTTGTACGATAGATATGAAGTGAATCGAGTCAAATGATTGCTTTATGCACCTCAAATTGTTCGTATTCAGCATATTCTGGGATAAACCATTTCAAAGAGTTGTCAATTCAGTATTACAGTCAATCCTCTTACGAATTATTTCTGAACTAATGAGAGGTCTTACTGAGTAAAGCACAACATAAGAACAGTGGGTATGAATAGAGGCCAATATTTATTCTTAGTTGCACATAGTTGAACGTATAGGCATAGAAGGGTTGGACTGAACAGAATGATCAGGATCAGATGAACATTTGAAGGCAAAGGAAGTGAATGCTTTAATATAGTGAAAAGCAACAAACTCACTCAGGTTGGGATAACAATTATCACTGCTGCAGCGGTACTCTGAAGGGTGGAGAAAAATGCTTCAAATTTGTGGCTAACAAATAAGATGAAATTAGTGGAGATCAATACAGCGAACATAAAAATGTTCGTAAGTGCGAAAAAACAGAAAATTTGCTTGTACAAGTTTGAAAGGTATTTTAGAGATGGAACATTTTAAGGTTTAGAAATCAACTGTGTAGTGTTTTACTAAGAAGTGGTTAACACAGTCGTGATTCATCTTAACTTTGTGTCCAGAATGGAGATATTCTCAACTTGTAATCGAGGACGATCGTCGAATAGCTAACGATAGCTCGTTTCTTTCAAATAGGACGTGAAACATGAATACATTTATGTGTATTGAGCAAGATTTACAGTGTAAGTTTGGTATTATCATTTTGCGTAGATAAGGATGAAGTCATGTTTAAATGTCAAACTCAGAAAACAGTATCCTCTGCATGCCTAGCAGAACCGACCTCTTTGAAACTGACATGTTGCTCATGTGATGTGAAACTGGAAAAGAACTGCACCTTATATAGGGGGTGGGATGATAGCCGAGTTTTTGCTGGAAAGAAAAACGTTTCCGCGCTTAGCTTAAGGGGGTTTCTTTGAAATGGTTACCGACTTATATCGGTAACCATTTCGAAGAAAATCATCTAACAAGCTTAAGGGGAAAAAAAGGAAAGAGGTGACTTGTTTCTTTCAGTTCACGCAATTGAAAGATTGTTGTAATCAAGGAGACACAATGAGTTGCCAGGCAGCGGCAGTTCAGGGTAAACCAAAACAAGAGGAAAGGGTCGGTAAACGCGTTTACCCTGGACCGGGTTTGATAGCAGGCAGTAAATGCGAGTCAACAGATTTACCCTACGACAGTAGAAGTGAACGAAGGTTTTTTCCAAGACTCTAAACAATACTGATGTGTGTGAAATCAAGAGAAATCTTGGAGTCCCCGTTTCGGTGGTAATGTAATCATTGCCTGCAAGAGTTTGTTGTGCATTCCGACGATGATTTCACATTCATGTCAGGAGTAACTTTTATTGTGTTGTTTAAACTGACGTGAAAAACCATGGTGGCGAATACATCACCCAGAGATCACAGGGCAATTTTAATATGTTTGGCTGGATAGGGCACCCTCAAACGGCGCACGGACTTGTAACGAAAAGTTAAAATATCTGGGGATCCGTGTCACTGGGGACCCCAGTGTTGCCACCTAATTTTTGCTTGCAGTTCTGAAGGCCAGCTAGGAATTGTGTCGACTGTAGAAAAAAGCAGCACTGGCGGAAGCGGCGGCTTTTGTGACCTTGTGCTGGAAAAAAAGACCGCATTTTGAGTATAGTATGTGGGTAAGGTATCCTTAATAGTGAATACGCTCAGGAGCTAAGTAGAGTTTAGTGAAAATTCATGAAATTGCATGTCAAAACAGGGGAATAGGCTGATCGAGCAGATCTGGGAACCTTAACTTGTCATCGGACAGAAGACAGATTGCCTCAAAGAATTCGAACGAGCAGTCCAATGTAGGAAAATAATTGCTCTGAGAAATGAAATGATGATCGTGAGACAGAGCGATAAGACAAATAAGGTGGGCTAGTACCCCTTGGCATAGAGTTAAGAATGCCTGGAGTAAATCTGTTGCCGAAAATAGTCTATACACCCCGATAACGGACTCCAGACCTAAGCTTGTCAAATGTTGTGTGGTACCGTTTTTTGGATTAGGGTAGTGTATTAGCCAAAGTTCAGTGATGAACACGTGAAAGTTTATTTCCTTTTTAAGCAACCATGTTGTTCTTCTTCGTTTTGTTCTCATCCAGCGACATTTTATTTCGAAATGCTTTTCAGTAGCTCCCCTTTAACTTTCTGATGTTTCTCGGAGCTAACCATTTGCCCTTTCAGTCACGAGAATGAAAAATATCCCAGTGGCACTTGCACTAGTGTGCAACATGTGTACTACTCTTGGGGCTGAAGACTTTTATTGCCACATTCATCTAGCATCAGATTAACATCCTGTAGTTTCTACATCTTCGAAGGTAGAAAACTTTTCCACAGTCCTAGTCAAACTTGAGCGTTAATTTTCCGGTAGCCACTATAAGGGATTTCCTTAACTATATTTCAAAGCTGCCTTCCCCTGTATTGAAACAAATCCAGAGAGAATGATCCCCTCTACATTTATCTTAGTATGATAAGATCACCAACATTTATTTTGATTGTCATTACCGACATAATAACTAAACTAATTTAGGAGGCACCGTTTTTTATCAACTTTCGCTGTTCACAAAAATACCTCCAGACGTCCAACCCACATTTACCATGAATGGTCGTCAGTGAACGTGTTGTGCCTGATTAATGACACTTAACCCCAAGTTACCAAGGTTCACCGTTGGCGTCTGAATGGTTGAAGTTTTACTGTCTGGATGGACACAATCTACTTTAGTTTATCAGGTTGTAGCTGCTGGAATCATCAAGGCCAGAATGATGTGATGCGGTACTTCGTGACGCTTTTCCTTGTCAACCGAAATTCTTTCTTGTTTTATTTCGAATTGCGTCAAAACGAGTTTCGAACTGGCAACGTTTGCTTCGACAAAAATTCCGGTCCAATGTTCCAACGGTTCTAAAATGATCACTTGGTATTTCTCTGAGACATCTAAGTCAATGAAGGACCACCCGGCGAACAAAATGGAACAGCAGCTAAAACCAAACTTGATCAAGAGGCATTCCAGAAGTACATTTGTATTAAAAGAAAAGACCAGAAAAGTGGAATAGATTAACCCGACAAGCAATGGTCTGACAGCCACTAACTGCGTAGACTTTCCTGTTAGCTAACGTTTCTAGCACGAGATCTAACTGATTTCTAAGTTGTCAGTTTTGCAACTGAAACCCAACGCCATTATTTTTATGAATTGACAAGCACTTTAAAATTGGTGACTATGTCAATGACTGTCTAGTACACGGCTTTTTCTCACCACTTTGATATCACATTCTTAGCTAGATGGATGCGACCCACCACTTAACGCTTAGCTTGGGAGTCAGAGGTTACAGAAGTGAGACCTGGTGATGTGAACACTGAAAAGCTTGAGCTCATTTTCAAATAAACCGTAAATTTTTTTAAAATAAAAATACTAACTATATAACAACCTTGAGAAAGTAAGGTTTTTAATACTTATCAGAGTTTTCATAAAGTTGTAATTTAGTTTTTCTGACATTCCATCACATTTTTAACGTAGTGTCAGACTGTATCACTTCTCTGAATGATGCTGTAAACCAGGCATGAACGATTGTTGCCAAACGTTTAGACGTAACGAATATGTCGTTTTAAACATGTGTCCGACGGAGCTGTGGTATCCGTACTTGTTTTCTGAGTGCTACTTGTAAACTAAGATTGTACTAAAATTTACTCGTGTCCAGAGTAGGCACACTCAGATACCTGTTTACTTTTATTGAACAGTTAACACTGCCGACTGAGAATTATAAGAGTTTATGATGGTTCAGATCTTGCGTTCAGACACCCGAAGAACTGAGCAGTATCACAAAGTTAACAGAAGGGTCGTTATTGTATGACATACGTATAATTATACATCTGCTTATCTGCGACTTTACATTTTCCACACCTGAAAGTCGAATCCAACGTTCCATAATCTACGTGGATGCACATAGGCTTTTATAAATCGGCTTGCAAATTATACCTGTGCCCGTCATACTAACATCTTAGTTGTAAGTAGCAGAAAATGGATTTTTACATTTATAACCACCTCCTCCTGCTAAATCTGCCAAAATTGTTACGGGCAGTTTTGATTGATCTTTGTTAGTGACCACCCATTTTTAGTGTCGTGCACAGCCTACGTCTAATCTAATGAAGGCATTTGTTATGTTTTTTTAACGGTAATGTCCATTGGAATTTCATCAAACCGTTCTGTTCTTTTATACCGATTACTGAAACATCTCTCTATATTTCAAAGACAACCTTTTCTACCTTAATCTTTCATTAAATTGGATTGAGTTATTTGAAAGTCTGTAACCAACTTGCCCATAGGCTTCAGTTTGATCGACCCCATAGTCTTGCAAAATTGTGCTCCAATTGTACTCCGTAACAAAATAAGATTTTCACTTAAACCTATGCTTACGTACCACACCGCCGTAGGGTATACGTTCTTGTCAGCCTTGCTCGTTATTTTCGCAGTAAACCCTAAAGGATAAGTGAACTGAAAGTACGAATAATTATTAACTAATTGCCTAAAGATTTTGCTGAAGGCTTGTTTTTCACAACATTCGAAACCAAAGACTTACCAACTGTGTTTTTGTTTAAACACTCCACATAATCTGTATCCACTGACTAAGTGGCATCCACACATCTGCAATGATTGAAGCGCTGTGTTTCTGTTGTTGACGGTTATGACGGACCAGGTAGTGAAACCACATGGTGCGAACTGTCTGATCTTATGCTGCTTCAGTAAATTGATTCAATGCATCTTGGGGATCGACTACACTGACCGGTCTGGGGTACAGTTTGAAACATTGTTTTCAACCGAATTCACCCGCTTGTTTTTCTAAAGGTGCATCCAAAAACAAGCAGTATATTTTGATCAGGTCTTTAAACACCTGAGGAAAAGAAATTCGTTTATGCATGTAACACTTGCCGTGCCAATACAACTCTGGTCCGAATGACCACCGTCAAATTCGACTTGATGTGTTAATCGCGTTGTTAAGTAGAAGAGCCGACTTCCCTGACCAACAAACGTAGTCATACTTACGTATTCAAACTTGTTTACTGTGGGTCCCAAGTGTTCCGAAGGTTGTTCATCTGTGGCCTAGAATGTATGTTTAGATATCAACGAAGGCCATTGAGGTGAATAGTGTATTCCTCGCATTGACCCAGCCATGATGTACCTTAGAAGCGGATGTGTCCAGCGGTAGAAAAATGACTAAAATTTGAGTAATAATGAAATCGATGGTTTACGAAGTACGTTACACTTTGGTGTTGACCATTTCTTTCAGTATGAACAATCGGACTGTTGAATACATAGGAAGTATAAGCAAGAAAAAGTGTTTCGACAGAAAGTGGTCATAAGTTAATTCCCTAGTCCCATTCTGTTTGTAAAATCTGGTGACAGACCATGCTTCTCCAGCGATAAAAATTACTTGTGACTTCATTTTTGAACTGGCCAGTCCGCAGACACAATCTTATTCCCACAGAAAGTGTGTGGGCTTTAGTAGCTTGACAACTATATGGACAGACTTAATATATCACTCAAAGGGCTGAATTAGCGGTCGGTTGGAAGCAAGCGTAGAGAAATGCGAGTTGCAACGCGCCAAACTCTCTCGACAAACGTTTGCTGAATATAACTGTAACAATATTATGGTATTACGTCCTGTAAGATGGTAATCACGTTTTCCCCGGCTATTTTCCCACCAGTTATTTGCACAACTGTTCTGCTATGAACAATTTTCGAACAATTTCCACCCTACTGCCGTACTGTATGACTTGTCCAGTTGTTGAGGAAGTTGCTATTACCAGCAACGGGATACGGAAGGTACCGTTTAAAGATAGACCTACCGCATTTATTCTCCAAAGAAGTTTATGGCTAAAACGAAAAGACCAAGACAAAAAGTCACCAATAAGTAGTAGAGGATTTCGGTCGATGTAAAGTGAGCGTAACAGACAAATGATTGCCTCTTTCGCATTCCCACGCACTTCCCATTCAACGTATGTGGAAAAGAAGCACTAGACCTGAATTTCGCTTTTGTTAGAGTTCGTGAATATTTCGTACACTTGCCACGGCTTAGAAATGAACCCTAGCCACGCTTTCGTGAGGCAACCGTGTTTATCACTTCTCCACTAACCTCACATCAGATACGACAGAGTTATCATATACAAAAGCTTTAGTGACGTTGCATAAGTGAAATAATGAATATGAAGTGCTAACCGGTGGGGTTTCATGTTGGCTAACCACTGTCGACCATTTCCTTCTCTAGGAATATCTGTTCATCGCTCGTTCTTTTTGCACCGCATACTGCCAGTACTAAGCTGACGTGGTTGTCATCGTCTCGTTGTGATTCAAGAATGCATTAATAACTCGACATTTGTGTGCCTTGATTTACGGACTAATAGCCATTCATTCACGTTCACTAGCCGACGCGATGCTCACCTGTAGTTGGTTCCTGAAACGAGTATCTGGTCCGCTCACCACAGTCAGCACTGCGTGTGATTGACCTTGAGTAAAAGGTGCATCTTTCGTGACGGATTACTATCTGATCCCACGGCGAGGTGTCCTGCAGTTACTCAAAAAGACTTGGTTGAAGAATAGGAGATGCACTTTAAGAGTACAGCTTTGCTAGTGTGCTAGACAACGTGTTGTAAACGGCTGCCTGGATTTAGAGAAGAGCGCAATACCAGTGCAGAGCGCTTCTGGGTATGGCAGTGCCTTCATAAGATCAAAGTACACCGAATTGCCACAGAACAACTGTATTCGACACCTCAGTGATTTGCCCCCAATTATACCTGAAACCCGTTTATCATTTACGATTGGTAGGAAGCCTCCCCAACTTGCCTAGTGGTGATCTTCCTCTGTGAGCTGAAAAGTATCATCTTCAGTACCACAATGACTGAAATTGAAATATGAACTTGATGAGATGCAGCGAATAAGCTAACTTTTATGATAGTTCACGTGTTTCCTACCCCTAGCTAAATTGACGTCACACGACATAGGTGTGTAGTGATTTTTCTTTTTGTCAGAACAATTCTACTACGTGGTCTATTCGCCACGATTCTGTGTTTAAAATGTAGTACTGTGTTTTCTTCAAACACGAAGGTTGGCATAACATCACACAAAAAGCAGCAAACCATAAAGAACATGGGGTACACCTAAAAATACACACGTTCTGCTGGTGCTGACCAGACGAAACTAGTCTTCACTGTATCAGAACACGTGGTTCAGGTCACACCTATTTATTGCCATGATGGTTGCAGGTTCCAGATTTCGGATTCCAGAAATGCGTGTGTACCGAACTGTGTACTGTGTGGGAATTTCACACCCAGTTCTGACCGTCACGTACATTCACCCACACACATACGCTCGCCGTACTCACAAACATACATGGTCGTCTTTAGTGTAAACAAAAAAACAGATTGACTCATTCCTAAGAACGTTTTATGCACTAGTCCTGTCGTTTTTTACGGACATATCTGTCGACATTGGTGCACTTTAGGAGCTGCTAGGATAATGCAACAATTGAGCGTCTTTGACTGAGGTACCCCTTCGCGTGCACGCGAATAATAATAGATCAGTAGGAAATAACCGGTCTTCTGATGTCGGAAAATCGCGGTATTCACCTCACTAGATGAATATTCAACATCCGGTTAGTCGGTTTTCCAAGGAGAAAAAAAAACAGAAAAAGGCTGTTCATTTGGGTGGTATATGTTCACACTCGGTAAGTGTGCATGGACACATACCACCTCGGATTGTCGTTTGTGTTGACTACAGGCAGAAAGACTCAAAATGGTACGCCTAAGGCCCCAGTGCGATCATTCTCAAACTGGTACCCTGTAGACTGCTCTGCTTTTGTTTCAACGAAGTTCCAACCAGCTACGCATTACGAGCCGAAGGGTACTCGTTTGGTCACCGGTCCTGTGAACAGCACTTAAGACCGAGCGATTAATGAGACTGATGTTGAACTTTTTTACATTCCAATATCATAAACTGGTTAGTTAATACCTGCCGAGTTAACTGATCTACATGTTTAATAAGTCAGTTCGACTATAGTCAACACTCGTGTATTATGAGTAGTTATGGGTGATGTGATAGACATGGGGTACCGGGAGATACCGAAACCAGGATGCAAACTAACAAAGATTTATTACCGGACCTAGATAGAGGTATAAAAAATGGGTTTAGAGAGCTCAGTATAGGTCAGATGAATACAGTCACATAAAACACTACAGGAAAGAAAAATCGTGGATTGTGAACCATAGAAAAACAAAACATTGTTTGAGATGAAAACCGACAGTGCCAATAAAGTTAGACAAATAAGTCATTCTGTAGATCTGGAAACAATTTTGAATCCTTGGCTAGAAGAGTGGGGATGAGAAGTTGTATGATAATACAGTCACTGGGGAGGAGGCGTGTATTTGATTAACTGAGGATTACATTGTGCAGGGTCGGAGGGAACAGTAAAAAGAAAACACTAATTGTGAGCCTATTAGCTTTGTCGCAGGAAAGCTGTGCATCGGCAGGTCGTGTAGAACTTCTCCGTGGTTCAACGTCTAAATATTTTACAGACTGAGGTTAGGAATAGTTTAGTTTCCACTTAACAGCTGCGAACAACCATTAGAGTTTCTGAAAATTCATATTTTTAAAGATGAGAAATTAAACATCCATAGATCCGGACGATTTAAGTGATAAGCAATATGCTAAGATATGCTAAGATACCAACTCATACCAGAGAAGAAGATTTTTGATGCATGCTGGACTATGAAGAAGACGTTAGCTGCATGCAAAAACGGACAATACATTGTCACGTCTCTTCGGAATGGTCGGTTTTATATCAACATTTTTTAAGCTGCTACCAAAAAGAGTCCGTCAGCAACTGTTATAGGTTTCAAACCTCGTACTTACGTTTGTGTAAGCATTCGGTCCATTTTCGGCACTCCTGTGACTCATTGTCTACATAGCCGAACTTTCGCCATTCAGAAGCATAGTACAACTAATTCCGACTAGTCACGAGCAATTAACTGTTACCGACAGCAACGAATGACAGTTACCTACTTGTGTGACTCATCTTCTATGACTAGTGTAAAGTAGAATACGCCTACAATCCCAGTGATACTATGATATGACATTTGGCGGTGAATGTAAACAATAACCCTGTTGACCAAAATGTCACACCGTACATTTCCTCCCTGTGCCCTACGAAGGAGTTTGATTCTAGGCTTGCTCACTCTAAACGGAAAACGATGAAATACTGGTAAACGACAGTAAAAAGCATTATTATGGCTGCTTCTCTTCCAGTCGAAGCTGTGACTTTTTACAGTTGGATTTCATTTAGTTGATCAAACCTTTCAAACTACTCATTATGTTGGTGATAGATTTTTAGATTATCAATTCCCAAAAGCCATTCAATGTCTTTCCTTCGACAACTGTCGTAGAAGGAACGATGATGATCGTAACACGCAGTACATCTGTGTGGTATATGTGGATTTCATACAGAGAGTTCTAACAACCTAATGGGTTCAAGTTACCATAAAATCGGTCATTGTGACGGGCTATCGGTTTCAGAAAAAGTCAATATTGATTTAAATTCCCGCCCTCGTGGTCGTAACCTGTATTATTTAATTGTGTGATAAGCCACGTTCACCCATATACTGAAGTGTTTGTGAGCAAATAAACGTTTTTTTCTTTAAACGCCCCCGATATCCACATTCACTGCGCACCTGTTTTGGTCCAAACCCTTGTTGCTCCAATGCGCCCGTGAGGAAGTAATTTTTTCTTCATTGTGTGAAATCGTTAACAGTAAATAACACTAATTTATTGTGTTCACTGACGAATCGTACAACGGTGTTGCTTACTGATTGTTTTGTTTGATTCGAAGCAAACTGAGAAAAACGTTTTGTGAGAACCATAGCCAAGAAAGCGCTGGCACAAGGTCTATTAGTCTGTCAGAAACGTTTTATAGTAATTATGTCGATGGAACTATTCGCGAGAATTGCGGTTTAACCATTCACTTTTGTGGAACTGGACAAAATAGCATTTAGAATGTTTCACCACCACCACGTTTAAACTGTTGTGGACCACTTAGCTTTTAAAATGCACCCTTACGTTTAAACCAAATTTAGACGGGAATAACATAGTGGCTCCTAACTCTTAGGTCATGACCCGTATTTCAATAGCCTAGCCTGAAACAGGTTTTGTATGAAAATAAAGCTTATAGTGTTTATTATTTGTACACTGGCAATATTGTGAGGTTGGCTTGTTTCAGTCTACTGATTATACTCTCGCCCTATCCCTCACGTACGATTGGATTTACTGCAAATCAGGTTCATGTTTGAGGTGTCATCTTTAGACCGCACTATGATGTGCATGTGTTGCGCTTAGTCAGCAATTTACACATTTCACTTCTGGACGTGGATCGCGTGACGGGCCTGTGTAAGGGAGGATTTCCGGTGCAGCGTGAATGTGCTTAAAAGTTGCTGATCAACTTCTGATCTCAACGTCACATCACATTTGAAAGGGGCCGACTGGGATGTCTGTCGGAATCCGACAACTGCGATCAATTGTGGGTGATGTTCAGCTGTGGATTATTATCTCTATCGTTCTTGACTAATGTAAAGCAATACCACAGAGACCATGGGCCTTCACATAGAGTCATTTCAAGCAATTCGTACTGAAGGTAAGGCTTTGGTGATATCTAATGTAATCATATTGGACTGTAGCAGTTGCCTCGTTGAACAGCGTGAAGCAAAGGTTCACACGTAAACGGTTACCACTAGAACCGGGGTCGATGAACGCCAACCAAGCGGAACAACAATCAGGTGTTATGTCGAGTTGATAAGCAATGCCATTTGTTTGAACGTGGGTGGGATCTGAACAACCATGAAGCAAAGCAACATAATTATTGCCTGATAGCTGCCACCAAAGGAAATACTGGTATTTGTGTATACAAAGGGTACCATTCAGTGAATAACCTCAGATTGCCTAATGTCGCTCAGACCTCCATCGTTCGGAATTTTTTGTCGCATTGACCGGTATAGTCTAGCCGTCCCTACGCTGTTTTATCGGAAATCGAGAGTCTTCTTGAAATGTTCCAGTTGTGACCATACGAATATTCTTAGTCGACACTGAGTTTCTATGTCCATGAATTCAATTTGCAAGCAAGCTGCCACGTTTTTATCGAGATAGATAACTGCGTGAACCGACGTACAAAAGTAAAGCTCCGTTCTGTCTTTAAAAAAAACCGCCTTAAATATGCGCCGTCACAAACACTTTTCCCAGTGACCACATGAGAAGTCACGATGGCTGTTTCGTTCCTGTTCGTCACAACCGCAGCACGTGCTCTAGGGAGTGTAGTGGAACTCTTCACCGTGATAGCTTGATTACCCACTAACAAATAACGATATCTCAATTATAGTCAAAGAAAAGGCTAAATCAAATAGTTTGGATCTTTAGTGGTGGGATCGATGTACAAGCTTAATGCAGCGGCGTTCGTCCTGACCGTGTCATGTTCTGTTCAATCGTGTTGTTCCTTGTTCCGATCCGGGTCCAACCGCGTCATGCGTGCCTGTGTATCGACCGTACTGAATCACATCCAGTTGGATCGTTCCAATTGGCTGAGTGTCTAGCTGTGACCCCGTGCGCGTGCGTGCTTTCCGAAGTGGAAGAAGGTTTTCGGGCTGATGGATGTGTGGGCTTGCATGCACAGGTTGGGACAATGAGCGTCACTTTGAGTTAGGCTTGTCACGTGATGGGCCGCGTGAGAGGGCCAGACAACGGCTACAAGAGTCAAACTCACGTCCTGTGCGCAAGCTTC
>LUCH01003793.1:39267-50037 GCA_013368495.1 Paragonimus heterotremus
TGGTTCCGAACACTGAGGTACTGCGGCGAGCGGACACGAACGAGATGGAAGCCCTGTTGATGTTGAATCTGCTTCGTTGGCTGGGTCACGTCCGTCGGATGGGCAATGACCGTATTTCGAAGCAGCTGTTGTATGGACAACTGAAATCAAGTAAGCGAAATCCTGGTGGTCCAAAGCTTAGATACCAGGATGTTGTGCAGGTAGGTCTTTCGCGTTGTAAAATTGATTTTAGATGTTGGGAAGACTTAGCGTTGAACCGGACTGCTTGGAGGAATACGATTCGGTTTGGTGTCCGCGAGTTCAACGAGCAGTTGTTGCACGGCCGAGAATGGAAGCGCTTGTTACGCAAGGCACCCGGTGGTTTGAACATTCTCGTCGTCCTATTGTAGTTCTGCAAAGAAACGAATTGTTACATTACTATTATTATTTAAGTAGGCAAATAATATATACACTTGGATCCTGTCAATTTCCACCAAACCCTCTCAATTAATCATGGAGACGAACGGATTACCGTAGTCAACTGTTGTACTGTTGGATTCGAATGAGGATATTATTTGAAACTTCCGTTTCGAAGTCATTACGATAGCTGATTTGTAGCACTTCACAAGTCACATGGAGATGTAACTGGTGAACAGATTCACGCGTCATACTTCATATGTGGCTACACAGTTCAGACTGTACGCGGGAGTGTACATAGAGCGTAAATATGAGTTTTGCTGTAGACCGTTTGTAGTCAGCCCAAATATGTCTGTTTCATATCAGGTTTCTATCGAATGATCGAATTCAACGTGATTTATTTTATGGCTAACTTAACAAAAGACAAGCATGGGAGCTAGAATGTAGGGTGTTAAAATGTACGCCGAACGTCCCGTCGTTTCTCAAAAACATCGGTCTTGCCTGACAATCTTGTTGTAAGGTTGTAGGCGGAATCTATTTGAACAGAGTTCTGACAGTGTTTTGCATGTACAGCGTTACATCTACCCTGACTGCAACCAGTCTGTGAGCTTTACATAGGTTTTCATTGTAACTGATTTGAACGTCAGTCACGTGTGACTGCAGCTTTCCCATTCGGTCTACTTCTTAAGTTAGCGTCTTCCAGCTAGAGGCATGAGAAATAAGTTTCGTTCCTGTAAAAGCTTATCAATGATTAACATATGTGTCAAGAGAGGGACCTCGACTTCAAGTCACAATCTCAGGTGGCAATCGTGTCGACCAGTTACTTCATATTAGGCACCATTGATTTGTTACGGGTAGCTGTTCAAACATATTCGTTCATGGCAACAATCGAATGAATATATTTATGTACCGTCAACCCTCTCCCTTCAATCTCGCACTCATTATTACCCAGTCAGTTTGTAATTAGAGAAGTGAATGAACATGCCAATTGACAGTCAAGGATTTGGTTGGTGTGTATAGAATGTATGTCTAAACTGTCCATACTATACACCCGTAAATACTTTGCAAAAGCTGTTCATCCATAACTCGTATGATATCTGTCTTTTCTCTCTATTCACCTTCTCCAAGTCGACATAAACAGTTTTTAAATTAATCTCATCTTCACTGAGTTAGAGTCACTTAAAGTATATCCGGTAACATGTTATTTCTGTGTAAGCCGACGGGTATAGTACATCAGAGTTTGTTACACTTAGATACATTACAGATTGACAAGGGAGAATAAACTTCTATTGCTTAACTGCTCTTGATATTGTTTTAGATTACTTGGAGATGTAGACCAAAAGCAAATAAAAGTTAGTGAATAGGAAATGTGGACAAATCAATCAGTTCGCGCACTTGTCAGTATCGAACCATAAGCAAGGTGCTCGTGATAACCATGTAATTTTGGATAATAAGTGAAAGTAAATTAGGACGGGTGTTGGAAAACCTGCTTAGCAGGTACTGTCTCATATCCGTACTGATTAAGTAGGCTTTTCAAACTCTCAACGGATGTATGCTGTTTTTGTCAGAGTTCCAATACGAAAAAGTCTTAAACGCATAATTTTGTCCACAAAATAGCCTGCTCACACGACACCCCCGCTTCGAGGAGCGCTCCTTAGGGCGTTGAGCTCTGTTTTGAGAAAGCAGATTTGCTGGCGGACGACCTCGAGTATGACTTATTTTATGGGAGAAGAAAATGAAATGATTCAAACTTGTTGAAAAAACTTCAGATGTACTGTTTGTGTATCCTTAGATTACATTAAATTGACTAGTCATAGCCAAACTCGTGTATCTTTAAGTTCTGTAGAAATTACCTGTAGTTCCTATAGGTCAACCAATGTCAACCAATGCCTCAATATTTCATTATTCGGTAACCAGATTGCTTCAATGGACATTCAAACTGCCTACAGCCCGGAGACTTCGAAACGACATCACCCCGGACTCGTGTTCACCAGTCGCTCAGCCCGTCGTGCGGGCTATTTTATGGTTAACATGGCTCTCATAAGTTGCGTTCTCAGCCTACTCTCTTTCTCAGTCTTCTCCGTTCCAGTGGATGGAAATCGTTTACAACTGGCCCTTCTGCTTTTGCTCACCACTGTAACATTCAAATTTGCTGCTTCACAGAACCTTCCAAAAATATCCTATTTGACTTATCTGGTGAGTACGGGGTATGTTAGAAAGTGTAACTTTTGCCGTATGAATTAACTATCTGTCATTGGTGTCTCGTAGAATCAGGTATACATTTTTTAGGTACTAGAATAAGGAGCAAATAGCGAACATATCGGCAAATATTAGACAGATTATTAAATGACATACGCATTTAAATTGCAGCAGGTAAACCTTAGAATGTTTCATATTTTTTGATCAAGTGGCGGCAAATTTTTAGATGGAGAGTGTATGCCATTTCAGTTAACGAACGGTAGATAGAGTCCATCCATAGCTGAAAAAAAGAATTGTGGAATAACAAACCACAAAGCATATTTATTGGAATAGCATTCGAGTTAAAATCACAGATGCGACAAATTATTATGTTTGGTGCCGTTTAGCACGCGAAAGCCTATCAGTGTTACGCCACAAAGTAAATGGCATAAGATGTGGAACGTCATGCAAGTTCTCAATCTGTTCTGTCCATTTTAAGGAAACTTTCTTCGCTGATTTAAGTACTGTTGAAAATCGATACCATTTCAGGTCAGGACATCGGATCATTCACGATTACTCTTATACAACAGATATTCCCGATCAACTTAAGTGACAAATCCGCTTGTAGTTATTAAGCTTGGAAAGTTAATGAGTATACCCAAAGTCTTAAAAGCTCAAACTCACAAACAGCAAAAAAAAAAAAATTGTATCGCACATGGAAGATATTGTATTCAGGTGTATAATTATGTGAAGCAATATATTTAACATATATTATGCTCCTTAAATGCTGGTTGTTACAAACGGATAGGAAGAATTTAAGCATTTTTCATGAAAATCATTGTATCGATGAGTAGTACAACTGAAACATATCGTTCCACTGGTTTTTCAACCTTGGGCGCTCCTATGAAGCCGCTTTATTTTTCATGCGGGTTCTAGAAGCTGGTGTGCTGTAAATTCGCAAGGTTGACCGATTTACAATGAGTATGTTATAAAATATCAATATTTCGCTTACTTTTAGCAGTCGCAAACATTAAACACGTAGTTTATGGGTATTGGGTAAATCGGGACAAACAGTGACTGGACACACGTAATCATACCAGGCATTATTTAAAATTGGGACCATGATGACCAGATCGGTTACCTTTGGAAATGCATCTCCGGCTCGTCCGTTCGGAAAAATATGGCTGCAATAGAAATTAGTATGCTATGTTCCGAGTAACTAGTAATGTATTGAATGGGCTGACTGGGTCGACTAGGGACTTGTTGTAGTAAAGTGTCCAGATACAAATGATGTGAAATTTCAAACAGCAGGTTCATTGGTTTAAGGGTACTGCGTCAGCAATTGAGGAAACCACTTTGGAGTGAATTCGGTAGCTCATTGAGACAATCACCGATCTGCTCTGCTCGGGCGAATTCATATATAATGAGATAAAGGGACTTGCTAGAAGAACAACTGTGCAGAACCGTTCCGTTGACAGTTTGAATAAGGTGTGATTTATTTATTAAAGAAACAGTTGTTAAGTATTCTAGTTACCTTAGGCATGCCTATTGAACAGGCAGAATAGAACGGCTTCCTCCTTGAATTTTGCCCACGTACTCCACAAGCGTGCAAGTAATAGATGCTTTCATATATCACACATAGGTATATCAATCAAAAGTTCAGTTTTTGCACGCACCTCTAATTGCAAAATATATGTAAATGGAAACAAGTTATTTTGAAAAATTCAGGAAAATCAGTCCGGAGTGATGAGCCAAAAATGTCCTATAATACAGTTATACTGACATTTTAACCCAAAGTGGATTATGATACTCCAAAATGAACCGCAAGATCTACTTTGCAATGTTTCAAGTCTTGTTTACATTACAGATGCACCGACACACAACCACAAGTTTGAGCACCGGTTGGTAACCTATTGTAAGTGGCTTTGACTTACCGAGAGTACATACTGTTTTATGACAAACACACACACACCAAAAGAACACAGTTAACAAAGTTTGAGAAAGACCTTACTTTGTCATTCATTCATATACTATTTAGCTAAGTGAATATCGTTGATGAGTGACGAGTAGTAGGAGATTTTGGTTTTCATACAGATCGAACATCATTCACAATCGATCACAGCTGTCGCATTCCCATAGACTTTCCAGTCAGCCTCTTTTGAAAAGAAGCACTAGGCTCGAGTTTCGCTCTCATTAGAGCTCATCAGTAGTGCATATCCTCGCCACTACCGCGACTAGAACCACAGCCACGCTGTTCATGAGGCAACCATGTTTACCACTGCGCCATTCATCTCACATCAGGCATGACTGAATTATCATATGTGAACACCCAACCACTTTCGCTTGTGAGTAATGATCAATATCGTTAATCGGATGGGATGATTCAAATCAATGACGTATCGACTTCCTACTAATCTTGGTGTATTGATCCTGCAGACGAAAACGAAGTGGCTGAAGAGGAGGCTTCTCACCATAAAATGGCACATTGATTGTGAGAGCATAAAACAACTGGATATCAGCTGTTGAAAAGCAACTATTCATAGAATAGCTGAACAAGAAGCTTGGACTGAACCTCTATAACCAGTGTTAAACTGACGCATAAAATACTCGAAAACTGGAGGATACGTCTCAGTTGTTATCCCCACAACCTGCTTCAAATAGGGATACTCATGCAATTATGGGACCGAGCACTCTATTACACAAATATGACATTATTCAGATAGTTAGTAAAAGTTTGGAATTTTTTTTAACCGTTGAAAGACAATATGCTTTGAACTGTGTATCTTGTAATTTCATGTACTAGCATTTTATCTGTAAAATTAAGCGCAGTAGATGGAACTCTTCCGTCCCTATTGTAGAGAGTGGATGTAGAAAATATGCGGAAATTTATCCAAAGTCGTCCGCATGACTTCCGTTGATCAATCAACATTAGACAAATGCTCTTTCGACTAACGGAAGTTTGATCGAAAGTGTATCATAGCATCACTTGTTAAGTGTTCCACATCCCAAAAATGATTGGACGCCACACTCTCACAATGAAACTCCAACAAAAAATGCTCATTGGTCTGAGATGAAGCTCAACGTCGTTTCGAATATCGACAAAACCATTGACCTCAACTTTTTGGATAGGGTGTCGGTCATGATCCCCACGGTCAACATTCTACCAGCCGAAACCGCCTTAGCCCAGAATTTCAACGATAGAAAATCGTACAAGTTAACAGGTAGTAATAACGACACATGAGAATTAGCAAGGGAACTACAATGAAATGTACTGTTTTGTTAAAATTAAACGTTGAGCGCAAGGCCTTCAAGATAGTCCATAACTGATCGATATTCACAATCGCTGGTGAGTGCTAAAACTCTTGTTCCTCTATCACTTGTCATTTTTTTCAGGTTGGCTTGGGTTAACTATAAACTACGCCCTCAACCCGACCATTCAACGGATGCTATTCTGTCTGTAACTCTTCAAACAAAATAAAAACTCCAATATGTAATCATCCCATTACATTCTCTCGTCTTCTGTATCTAACCTCTACATCATTTTGGGTCCGTGAAATTCTGTCGCACTCTATAAGTGTAGGAAACTTTGGTGATATACAAAGAGCAAGATCATTTAATGAAAACATCCGTGCTTTTCCCAAAAGGGTGTCCTAATTTCAAACTTTTTAAGGACGTTGTTCACTTCGATAGGTAAATATACATCCAGAGTATTAAAGGCTACTGTAAGGCATAAACGCCACGGTTAATGAATGAGGCAACACTAAGCTATACCTAACGACATTACCTTATCAGACGCCTTACTCAATGAGGTCAATTCTTCTCCAACTCCACTGAGAACGATGGAGAATGCGAACTGTTTTCGATGTCAGGGAAATTCTGTTCAGATGTATGGACCGAAGTCCATTATATGCAATTATACCATTATATATACGCCATTATATACCTTGGCTTCAGCTGAAAGCCGCTTTCTACAGCAACGTCACTCATACTTCAGAATGGGCAATTATAACTTTCTTCAGTCCTGCCACTCAAAAGGACATAAACTAACAAAAAAAACTCGAGAACCACGACTCACAGAAACATGTGCCTTAAAAAAAGATTCGGCCCGTTCTCGAATACATCATCAACAGTTAACAAGTTGTACTGCTGAACTCGCCATTCTGTACGGATAATGAAATAACTGGATTTTGATCTGGACCTTTGTTAAACTCATAGAATGATCCTTTTTTATCAGTTTTACACAGGTGTGCCAGAAAGAGCACTTCTGGTGGTAAGTAACAATAATTTTGTACGACAATTTTCCGTCCATTGGCGGTAGTAACTTGTATTAGGTGTATTTTATTGAGCGCAGCCGAACGCAATTTTCAAGTACTCTTACGAGTTACCTTGTTTGTCTCTCACAAATCCTATGGGACAGGACAAAGTGGTGCTAGCCAATTTTTTCATGTTGGTCCTGCTCACCGTCTGGCACACAATCGCTCGCCGGGTCTCTGTCACCTATCCCGCTCTGCTGGACAATGAACATTACGTGGTTTACACACTGTTGAGTTCATACTGTATCGGCGCAGTCATATTTGGTCTGACAGTCTATTTGGACGTGAGTTGACAAGATTATGATGGCTCATTTATTTTGCGACTTCATCACGCATATTATTGGCCATTCATAGTGAGGGCACAAAAGACGGAATGAATTTACTTGACACATTGACCTTATTAGAAAACAATATACTGATTACGTCCATAAGTTAATCGATTGAACATGACACATGTTGTTATACATCGAGTGTTGACGAGCCAGTAACCACCATGTTCTTCAGGATAGGATTCATTGTAAAATGTCAGTTCCTAAAAAGCATTCTGCTTAATCTCAAACAGATAAAGAAAGGTTTTAAACGCTTCTAACGCTCGGTACATGTAGCAACTGTAATAAACGATTGGATATTATGGCAGCCGAGAAGTAGTCGATGCCTTTTGTTACTTTCAAGGACGGCGCCCCTCATTATTAACTCGCAATGTTACATCGCTTGCAAGCTACGTGAGATGATAGTTCGTACCAACTAGTAAGAGATGTATCCTAACAAATTTCGTTTACGGACGCGAATGAGATACCGGGAATAGATACATAACACGAATCTCAACAGATTGTAGAAAAGACTGTCAATGCTTTGCAGCAATCGTAGTTTATACTAGCAATCACCTGGTTCTGTTGCGGCTGTCAACTGAGTAGATGTGCTAAAATGAAGGAAAACCTTCAGCAAGTTTATCTTTTCAAGAAGACTGTACGCAGCAAAACACTTCCTGAATAAGCGGTAGAATACCAAAAATGCAAAACGTTTAAAACCGGTTACGGTGAGTACGGAGAGATGAATTTAACCAAGCACGTAATAATTTGCAACTTACAGAAACCGTATTTCATTTTAGTTCCTATCATAACCAGAAATGAGCTTTATGGGTTGTCCTGAAATCTTCCTTCTCGTATACTCTTTTTTACAGGCCGGGTCACGTCGGCGGTTTATGAAACGTAAAGATGTAGAATTCATTCAGCATAAACAACGAATTGAACGTGAAAAGCTGCGCAGATCGATTGTGACTGTATCTCTGGACGAGTGGCTCAACTCTCCAACAGTAAATATGGCAGGAGCGGATTTATCACAAAGCTCGGCAGGAATGGGTGAAATGGAGGATCGTCGCGGAAACCGGTAGAGCGTACCGTCCAATCGCAGTGTTATGTGTGACATGGTCTCATGACAGATGTTATGTAGCTCACAAGGTCCATTTGTTCCGAAGTAAAATGTATCTCCGACGGATGCACAGTTCAACGTTGCATAAGAAAAAAGACAAGCTCCTCTTATATGTACTCATGGTTGTATTTCCAGTGCTGGCCAGTTTGTGGACAGCCAAGCAACTGAAGTTTTACGTTTTTTCTTATCACGAAATGAAGTTGACCAACAGCATTATTGTCTTCGTCCGAGTAAATCGATCTCTGAGTAACGATTACAAGGCATTGATTAGTACTGAATCGGTGTAAAGCCTAGGAGTAACACACTTCAAACAAACAATTATGATACAAGTGAATGTAATCGATGTTTGCTAACTGGACGGATGGACCACTTCAGTAGCGATTATAAGGCACATATGTACTATATACGTCTAGATACTTCAACGAGCTCAAGAACGGTACAATTTCGTCAATTAATTTTGCACGCTAGTCACTAAGCATTTACTGGAATATGATATACTGGGTTATATGCAGACCGTTAAAACAGATAGCAGAATCAGTGAAGCAACCGAAGCTGGAACCGACGACCGCACCTGACAAAGCAACACAACGGGGCACAGGTTGACTGTGTAAAAGAAATGCACTTAAACAGTGTGGGGCTAGCAACAGTAAAGCTTGGAATAAGTGATACTTGCAGTCTTATGGATTCCATTCGGGTGATTTATAGAATACACTACATGTATGGCTTGACAATGAACGTATTCGTATATGCCACTAATGTTCATGATTGTCCCCCACACGTCACCTCACCAGCCAGTCTCAAAAAGCCAAATAGGACGTACTTCTGAAATCGCTCAGAGGATATTCTTAAAATATGACGGAGAACGAAATCAGTGGAGGTTAGAGAAGTGATAGGTCAGAAAATGTACAGGACAAGCCAATTTTCAGTATCACGTTGAATGTATTACTGAGAATAAGCGTAAAGGACTAATGAAAACAACACGGAGTCCCGTCGAAGTAAGGAAGTAAAACACGATGACCTTGATTTGCAGGCATATCAGCAGTGTGCGAAGCTCTAAAGCGAAACGACTACATCATTCCAAACCATCACCAATAGATCACAACGTGCAGTTGAAGGGTTTTGGTAATCATAGTGCATTATTATAGGCTCCAAAATTTGCATGGAATGCCTTCACTTGTTTGTAAACAGGATTCATGAAACCGAGGTTGATTTGGGTTAAACCATACAGAATGTCGTATGTCACTCAAAAAGCTTTCATCGAGGTTCACGTATTCTACCTCACGTACAGTAACGATACTGACCACGAAATTGTGCGTTTTGTTACCTGGCACCTACCGGTGTTCATCTACTTTTGCGGCGCAAAACCCATAAAAACAAAGTCAAGCAGTTAAGTAAATTTCTGTGGCTACAGCTAGGGCTTCCTATTAGAGGTAAATAGGCCACACAAGCGACAACCCGAGTGGTAGACAAGTACTCAGACAGACTGTTTTACGGGAAAGAAACCGTACCGAAGATGCATGTGCGTGAATGTTCGCGAAATTGGGGCATCCTGCTGTTCTATTTGCGACGTCCCGAATTTCAGCAAAGCTTGGGAAAACTGTCACTCACCGAAGGAATCTGTGACCACATTGTCTGATCCACTGTTCTTCTGAAACTGAAGTTCATTTTAGGCACGCTGGTGAACACTGCACATTGGAATGTTTAGTGACCTGGTTGTTTCAACCAGCTTTTATTCTTCCCAACCACAACAACTTAGATGAACTCCTTCGCATCACATATTTAAAAACTGTGCCAAGTCTGTCCATTCTTTGACAGCCCCTGCCGCCTCAAAGTAAATTAAATGAAGTCAGAATGAGTAAGCCAAATTGTGGCCCGTAAAACAGCTGCTTTGTATTCCTATTGGATCGTCGCCTTGGCTACGTGCCCAGTCGTTTGATACAAAACCGAGAAAGAGAAGAGACGCGGTGACACCGTTTATTGGAAGAACGAGACAAAAGTGAGCCACAAAGGTTCTAAATTTTTAAGACGGAACGATTACCATACATGACAGTCAGACACACAGTAAATCAAATGAAACGGTCATATATGGCAGTCAGGTCCTTAGAGCAAATCATGTTACAGGAGGCATTAGAAAGCAACGTGAGAAGACACAGTCCAGATAGCGCGCAAGCGTTCGACCGCACGGCTTCAATCTGATTGGTTGAGTGGGACCATACCACCACCCACGGCTGTATCGTCCGAACTGGGCCGGCCGATCGACACGGCTGGATGCGTCTTTGCTGTTTGTTAGGAGATGCGCCTCCCGACAATACCCAATGAATTGACGGTAAAATGGAAGAGTAACGCCGCCAAATGAAACGGAAGGTTCGGGAGTTGTTTCGAATCAATAATTTCGAGACTACGGTGGACCACGTGTGGACTTTTACTCTGTCAACGGATCATTGATACAACGAAA
>LUCH01003794.1:0-43249 GCA_013368495.1 Paragonimus heterotremus
GGAATATTACAACTTGCTCATAACGTAGTGTTATTCTCGATCTATTTATCAATAACATGAAACGGTTTTTTATATCGAATAGTTAGGCATGGGTGGTGGGTTGGTCGATTGATGGGTTAAGAAGGGAAACCTTATTGTTATGCGCTGGAACGGTCAGCTTCCGTTTCCTTGAACAGTGCTACCACTACATAGATGAGGTAGCCATGAGAAGTCCACTAACATCCATCTTAGCGGACTTTTCATGTTAAGGATTGAGCAAGAGTTAACGCAGACATAGCGAGGCCATTAAACTACAAACGCTACGTCAACAATGCACTAGTATTCAGTCGATCCAAACGGTCAGTAGATAACCTAATGCAGCGCTTCAATAGTTGTCATCCCTACATGAAGGTAACGTGTGAATTTGAGACTGATAATTGTTTGTCATTTCTAGACATACTCATAAGTTGCCGGGAAGATGGCTCTATTACAAGAGCTATCTATAGGAAATCTACGTGATCTGGTCAATACCCAAACTTTAGTAGCTTCACACCGGTCCATCAAAAGCGCGCATTAGTGAATACACTATTCACACGAACAAGACAAATCTGTACACAGAACAGTCTTGTAGAAAGATTAGACTTGATCATGTCTGTACTACAACCGAATGGTTATCCAAAAAGGTTCATAGAGAGGCACAGTAGATCGAAACCGCCATTCGAACAGGTGGCCACTTTAGGAAGGAAGAAGGTTAATATATAATTATCTTTTAAAGGCGATTAAACTGTGCATCAAACAACTCAAAGACTGATTAATTCGATTAAACGAACATTCAACACAGCCAAACTTTGTGCACTAGCTCGAACCCTAAAGTTGCCTGTCTTCAATCAAAAGAAATCAACCTGTCGGTGTCAACTCACACTGCATCTACCAATTTACATGTAATTGCAAAGTAAGTTACATAGGCAGAATTGAGAGGTGCTTGATTTTCAGAGTGAATGAACATTTGTTTAAATGGGTGCAGAACTCTGTATTACCGAAGAACGACAATGTCGTTGAGACACGCAAGCAACCAGTGTCGGCAGTCGCAAGACACATCCTCACCACTGGTCACGTCATCGACCCGGCTGGTGCATTCAGACTCCTATTACGTCATCCCAATCCAAGATTCTTGCGGTTTGCTGAGGCTGTCGCAATCAGTCGACTGAAGCTGGTCCTGTATGTTCAAAAAAACTTGTTCGTGAGCTTCACCCTGTCCTGGACTTAGTGACCTTTCCTAACCCATCACTCGACCAACCCATCACCCATGCCTAACTATTCGATATAAAAAACCGTTTCATGTTATTGATAAATAGATCGAGAATAACACTACGTTATGAGCAAGTTGTAATATTCCACGTTTCAATCACCTCAGGAGGCCTTCCTCAGGCATTCCTGACAACGCCCAAACTCTCTGACTTGATTCGTACTAAATTTGGTGCAGATATCCTACAACCGTTTCGAGTTATTATAAATTTGGTACTGGAGAATCAACTCGAAATGCTTGCATCTACTAGTTTTCGTGTTCTAACAGTTTTGTCCAAATTACAGTTCAATAGCACAAAAACGTGAGTTAAGTAAAACCCGGTAACAATGCAGCCGGCGCTTATCAGTAGATGCGTTTCTATAACCTTGTGTGACATTGCCAGAACATGTGTTGTGAAAACTGCCTTGAAATAATTGTTCCAGATGGGTTTCCAAACCTTACCCCATCCATTCTGTTCTCTTTTTCCGTCGAAAATAAGCTGTCATTTTTATCGTTCGGCCAAACAGAAACATTTTAAAACCGAATCTCCTTTGAAACGACCATATATGTTCACTACTCTCAAAGATCCTCATTTCTATGCAAACAAAATAAATGCATTATGTATTCCATTACCACTACAGTGCTGAACGTAGTTGTGTTCAGGTAGAATATAAATGTCGAATTTCGGCTGAGGTATGAACTCTCTAACCCCGTGGAAGAAAATCACGTGGACTTTTGAGATGACCTCACAGAAGTACAATGACGACTACTGAAAACAATTGTATGCTTCTTCGCCATGTAAAAATAATTATCCCCCATCCTGTTCACTTTTAGTTCAACATGTTTACTACAAACATGACGTAAGTGGATGATTAACGGTTGACACAGAAGTGATCAACATATAAAGCATTGTTGTATGGTCCCCAAAACCAACAAATATTACATCTCTTAGCAAAACTTTACTAACTTCCTATACAAATCAAGATATTAGGAAATAATTTGATCGAGATCGTTATGTGTTGCTTGGGAAATAAGAACACCGCTGTTATGTGTAACGTTCAACGCACTGTCAGTCTATACAAGCGGACATACGCGAGATGAATATCGCTTCAGCCAGTCTACCGGCATCATAAAATCTCTGTGTTAGGTTATGAATAACTTTATTTGAGTGAATGGCGACAGTACATCCAACATTAGATTCACAATATAGTTATGTTAATAGAAGACTATAAGTTAATACAGCAAAGTTGTACCACGTGACAACAAATATCTGCTGACAGTGAGAATCACGTGTGAAATGCAACTATGCAAACAAAGGTTAGTACTTCTAAACAGTAAACAAAACGTGGGCGAAAGACTATACACTGCACGTTACACTAGTGTTCAGTACTTAGTAAGTCCACGGGCCACCCACAGTGAACTAAAACCGAAAGAATTTTAGCCTTGAATAAAGAGCACAGCTTACTGACAGTGCATGTTATGTACTCGAGCGAATTCAGCCGCACCTCTAAAAAGCACCTCTTCATTTAAATTAATGTGTAAATTAATCCACCATCAACCGTTTATAAGAAAACAGTAGTCCCACAACTACCGTTCAAAGAGGACGACACATCCCCAGTTCACTGAACAGTGAGTGAAGTCTGCTGTCATTCATGTGTTCAGAATTACGAACGGTTTGGTTCCATATACCTCCTGCCAAACAATCACTGTCCCAGTTCACCAAATCAAACGTGGTTTACGAATACAAACAAAATGGATCCAAAACATTGTTTTGCAGTTGAGCAACATGACATGCGAAAAGTCTCAAAGTGATCGGTCACTGTACATCGACTTATGACAGAACACGGTCGACCACACAGGCAAATCTGGTATCATATTCACATCCCGAAATATACGTTTTTTTAGCGTACACGGATGCAACCACAATTTGACAGCATCATTCGGTACAGTGTGAAAGAACGTTGTTTATGACATTGCTGTTGTTTTGATAGTAAATGAATCACGAGCATTATGTTTTCGTTTTGTTATGGTTCACAATTTTGAGTGTTTAAACCGTCTGCTGTAAACTCCAGTAGAGAGGCAACGAAATTTGCTGGAGTACAAATCGGGTAGTATCAGCCTTCTGTGTTCTTTTTCACATTCACAAAGGCAAATGACTGTTCCGAATTTTAGAGTTGACGACATTTCGACCCCCTCAAAAGTCCTTCATCAAACGACTTCCCGCAATATCTAGCTTAACAAACACTTAAAAACTGATAAATTTGTGTAACGGTACACAAATCCGCGCACAAGTTCACGTACAAACTAACGTCACGAGCTAGAGTGTTTGATACGCTACAAAAGTAACAAAAACATAACTTTACAGGAGATACGATTGCATAGGAAAGTCAGTCGTGCGCAACATTACTGTAGGTATGAGGTGAAGATCAAGCCACCGAGCACTTTTGACTTACTAGCACTGGGTCAGTATTTATTACATACACGTGCTGGATACGTATCAGTTGGAGGTATGTTTACAAAAGAGTGGTCTGGCCGGTGTGTAATGCATATGAATGTTCGCCCTCAAATCGATACTAGATGGCCCGGTTTCATCTTTGACTGGAGAGATAGTCTGAACCGGGATCAAACCGGTTAACCTCTGTGTTACGAGTTGACGCTCCTATCTGCTCGTCCACCATTTCTGTGAACAGTGCTTGTGAGGGGAGAATCTGTATGTACTTCAGTCTAGCCAGTACTTATTCTACTATCCGCGTGCTATCAGTGGTTTGCTTAATACACAAATGAATCGGTCAGATATTACATCGTTACTTAGTCGCTTAACTAATTAAAGTCATTCTGATTATTAATGGGTCACCCAACCAGTTTTCTGCTGTTTGATCACACATCACGTGAGCCCCTACGCATATAGAGTGACCGACTTAATAACCAATGACTGGAAGCGGGAGTCTGTATAGGTCTGTCAATCAACCAGATTACATTTTCTAACAAAGACGGGAACCGTCCAAGTTGGCTTGATTTACCCAAACAAATGCTCTTTTTATGTCATCGTTTTTCCATGTTTCTGCACTAACTTCAGTACACATCACATGTGCACGGCCACGCAACCAGAATAATGTTGTTTATTGATTGGATTTCGGTTAGATGTGTTAACTGACTGTACGCACACAAAAAGCTTCCGAATACAGAATGAATATGACTCACATATTAGTGCATTTTCAATTGTTTATTTACCTTTCAGGTAGACGAGGGTTTTGTTCACTTCTACAATTCTACTGCACAACGCTGGGATGTCGCTTGCGATCCTCAGTTCTCCATCGAAGTAGCGCAGGTGAGAAATCTCATCCTTCACTGATCTGACAAAGAAATGTTTAATCCGTTGCGTTTGACTGTACTTTTGTGGTGCCAAAGCATTTTTTTAAAAAGATTTATTTGCTTGTTGAATTTTGAGTGCCAGCTGTTTGTGCTCTGCTGATAACCTATTACACCAATTACGTAAGAAATCATGCCCCGAGATATTAACACTTCGTTTACACTTATCAGCAGCAAGAGTAAAACGTCAGATTTTATATAACATGCGCATACCAATGACAGAAGTCACCAACCTTCGGGTTTTACACGAAACTAGTGGCTGTTATCAGTTTCAAGGCAGATAAACTGCCTTTGCAAATTGTTTGTGTACACATGGAGCCGGTCGACGAGTACTGATGAACACTACCTCAGAAAATGCTAAAACCCGTGAGTTTCAACTGACCAGGGTGCTGAATATAACTCACTGTTCAAAATCACTGTGAAAAGACAACGTGCCCTTTCAACAGGAGTTGGAGATATGATCAGTCTGTTGAATTATTAAGCAAAACTGACACGTGGAAAGTGTACTTTTTAAATTCAGAGGATTTCCTGTTTGCACTGGGGCAGTGACACAGTCATCGCGACCAGTTTACCCTTCCACTATAAGACATCAGCTTGACTGAAGATAGTCTACGATACAGTCTTCAGATCAAGTGTAATAGATCATCAGAAAAACACGAGTAGTTGACAGGTAGAAGTTAACATTCTTACGGTTGTTAGTTTGAACCTAAACTTCGCTCAGATGATTGAACGAGGTTTCCAAGTCAACTTGTGTTTGTGCATGATACCAGTGCATCTTGTCCGATAGACTGGAATACCATTATGAATTCATTTATACCCCAGGTTTCAGACACATTACAAAAAACTGTTACGTTAAGCAGATCACTTGAGGGCCGGCAACCGACTAGTCATCTGTAACCAAAAATATTTATCGGCGGGTTTACTGGAATAGAACATTCCAACTTGATTAAAAAGTCCAAATCATGAGGTTATTGACCGGAGTTAACAAGCAGTAACTACGTCTCCCATCAAGACAAAAGTGAAACGGGAGTCCAGCGTTGATTTTCAACTGGCTGCTTAGAAAGTCCATCTGAATGCGAAAGATCCAAGCAAAAGTTCAACTTAAAGTTAAACAAATCCTCGATTGTTTATCGGTATTTTTTTTGATTTACTTATCGACCTTTTACTAACATATTTTGTTATACGGTTGTGTGACAGTGAAGTATATTCGTCCATTTTACTTCCTTTTTCATTATTCGAAGGTGGTCTGTCAGGAACTTGGTCAACCCACACTGAATGCGATTGTACGCAGTTCAAGACTCTACGATTTCCAATTGTATGGGTTTGAAAATCCATTGGTACAGAAACACGTTTGGATGGAAAGCTATGTGTGTCATGGTTTTGAAACACATCGCCATCAGTGCATTCGGAGGTTGAATTACGACCATGTGAGGTCAGTGTTACAGACCGGAAACTGTTTAGGAGATTGTCAGCCTATCATGTTTATATTTTCGTATAAGCATGCGATTTTTATTTATCTTGAGAAATTTCAATCTTAAGAGTCCGTTTTACTTCGTTCCACAATGTCTTTACAAGTATTACAGCCCGCTGATCGTGTACACTTGGTTCGCAGCCTCCGGATTTGCGCACTATAGTACAGGTATCAGACGAACTGAGTTGGATACGGCTACTGTGTGTGCAAATTGATTCTAAAGACTTAGAACAATATAACATTCGACGGCAAGTACATATGGCTGATGGTAAACGAACGATCAGACGAAGTGTGGCAAAAATCATGAACGATGGCAACCGGCAGTCCAATGGGAAATGAGGAACGTCTCATTGATCAGAATTGCACAGTTATCTTAATGCCTCAGAGAAGGAGATCAACCTCAGTGTCATCTAATGCAACATTGGTTAGCGGCTATTACCTATGTCGGACCAAGTAATCTGTGCTTCACGCCCCGTTTACCTGTGCACACACAAACAGTGAGCACATATGTGACACGTAGTTCGTGGCACATCCCAGAGCGGTTACTTGACAGCAAAACATACAAAGCTCACTTCCTGATCATTCGACTTCAGAAAGAAATGGGACTCCGTTTTTAAACAAAGAAAACCCATGTATTTAACGATACTTGACTACAGATAGGCCTCTTCTTTCGCTGAGTCAGTTGTGGTGTACCACTAGTGTGTTCAAAAGAGTACGGTAGTTTACTTAGCACTAATATGCTTGTTATAAAACTGTGGTAACTACTCGATCCTACACTTTGTGGTCCTGGATATTCCGTCTAAAAAAGTTTCTCTTGTTTGCAAGAATATAACTCCTCTTAGAGCCTTTATTTCAACATGCTCGTTAACGTTCACAAACCCCAGCTCTCGTCACTGTACGACACCGAGTCTGTTCACTAATCTATCTTCATCCTATAAGTTTTGTTTTGGGCCCTCTTGACCAGTCTATTCATCCCTTTGTTCACTAGCCTCGCCGGCTCCTGTGGCTCATTCCTGACTTATATTCGTTTGTGTATATTTGAGCTTATTCCCAACAATCGGTAGTGTTTAACCGCTGGGGTCTGTTTTGTTCTGAAAACAACTCGCATGACCTCAGTGAATTGTTCACAGGACAATCAGCCGAACACATACGAGCAGCAGATCTTGAGCTGTAGTTTATTAGTCAGAACCTCACTTCTGGTGTCTCCAAACGAACAGCATGCAATCATCAGGTCTGATTGAATACCTTTCATAAATTATCATCAGATCATTCAAAATTCGTAGAACCGTCTTGAAAACTGGAAAACTAACTTAGGATATTGATTAGTAACTTTTGCTTTTACTAACGTGCTATATCAATGACTGATTTACTGGCTGCGGTAAGTCTTACTAACGATTCGAATAACCCCATGAGTTCATTGGAAGTATAGCGTTTTGGCGAACAGTCTGCCTTCGTTTATTCATCACCGGGCTAATTACATAACAGTCTGCGTCATCATAGTTGTCAAGTGAGCAAAAGCAAAAGCAGTTAGTCACATAATTACGATTGTGAATTAAAGGATAATTAGGTGACGAAAGTGACCTCCGGAGGTATCAAGTCAGTAACGGTCGGCCATGGTAGCCGTAGGGCCTTAACAGATTTCTTATGAGCGCACAACGGTGGATTGCACAACCGAATTCCGATCGCTTCCGCGGTGGTCAGAATACGAGATTTAACTCTTCTGGATTGACGACTGGGTCAGTGATAAATGGGCTAGGAAGCTACTTCCGGTGAGACTTGTTGCCCTGGGTCGACGAGGTGCGCCAGAATTGCACTCGAAATGGCCTTCACCTTACCCTTAGTCAGCCATGTGGGGTGATGCTCACGTTTCCTCCGAGAAAGGCGCTTGGTTGTGCAACCGATGTAACCTGCTCCACATCAGCATGTGAAGGAATAAACACAAAATGAGGTCACATGTTTAGACAACGTATCTTTGAGTTGTTCGTGGACTACCGGGCGAATCTGAACGAGATTCGAAGTTGTTCTGCACCGTAGATCCTTTCAATTGCGTTACTTATTCCACTAGTTTAGCCAACGCCCCATCTTTGTAGTCTAGCGTCTTGTAAACCAACTTCTTTTCCGCACATGGGGGCTTAACTTTCGGTTCCTTCAGTTCCATCTGTCTATCAACGAAGTTTACAGGATAAGGGTTCTCTGCGAATAACTGCCTTAAAAACACCATTTCTGCTTCAATCATCTCATCACTACATATCCTCGTAGTTCTGTATGTTAAACTACAAACGAGGTTCCTCTTCTGTTTGAGGGGTACGTGACTGAAAAAGTGAGTGTACTGGTTGTTCCAAGTCCCCTTCCTGTGAATACCCCTCTGAACTGAACCGTGTGCACGACGAATTAACGCCATATCCAGGAAGGATATTCGTCCATCTTCTTCGGCCTCAAGTGTACAATTGAGATTAGGGTATGTTGTGTTCGCCTCAGCAATTAGAATGTCCAGATCCACAGTTTCTTCAACTACACAGATGTTGTCGTCTACGTACCTCTTGTAGGAAGTGCTACTGTCAATGATCCCACGGAACGTAGTCCTTTCTAACATTGCCCTGCAGACATCTACCAACGGTGGGTCTAACAGTGACCCCATCGCAACAAGGTCCTTCTGACAGTACCTTTTCCCATCACTCTGAGAATCTACATTCCGCATGCAAGTTACTATCAGCTGGTTGAGCGTATTCTCGGGTAAGCTCACATTTAAGCCTTCGAAACGAATGTATCCGCAGATGTAGTCGACAGTTTCTACAAGTGATACATTCGTGAATAGAGAACACAGATCGGAGAAAAACACCTTCTTGCTTGCCACATTCAGCGACCAGATAGAATTGACGAAGACAAACGTATCTTTCAGCGAGTGAACTGCGATGTTCTTCCAAACGGGTTCTAACAACTCTGTTAACCACTGTCATCGAATGAGATGGAGAAAGTCAAGTATCAAGAATGACATAAAATGTTAGGTGATGGGCCCAATGATGAATAAACGAAAACAGACTGCTCGCCAAAACACCCTTTACTTCTAAATCTCGCTAAGTAGGCTTGATTTCAAGTACCAGGCACAAGCACTGCCCCATTTTCTTCAATCAAAAGTAGCAAGTAGCCTCAGCAGCCACTTATTCACCAATTCTTTTGAATGACTATTTACCAAGGATGGTGGTACCTCGCTGTCCTGGATACATTAAGTCGACGACAGATACTATTGGATACTTCAGATAACACTTCTGCTGCATAAACGATCGGGAAGTATCAGAAGTTATCGTTCTTCCGACAGTGACATTATTCACCCAACACAACTATTTTACCTCAATGTCTGCTACATTCCATGTGCCTTCGGGCGATAATTGTTTTTTGAGACCAAGACAACTGGTAAACATTGGCGACTTCGGTGTCCGTACTCACTGACATGTCGGTCAGCAAGCTGCTCAGGTAACTACTCTCTCAAATCTGGTGACTGATGTGTGCTGTGTGTCGGAGACGCGAGTCTACGATTCTAGCACGGTTGTCCATTTCAGCTCACCTCTAGATAACTATCGATCCAAGTGCTTCTCTCCCAGAGTCTCTGGTGATGCCGAAGCTGAATCACGTGATCAAGCTGGAGTGGAAATCGCACTGGGTTCCAAAGCGGAGCAGTGCTTGCTCGATTGGATCCCAGTGAACAGTCGGTTGTGTGCTGTCAGACTCAATACATCGGTAAAAGTCTGTCGACGTAAATCAGAAGGACGTTGTGTATTCATTATATTGGCGTACGGTTCAAAAGACGGCTGTTGGAATGTTACCAGGGATGTGTTCTATGACGCCCCCACTGACCTTCTGAAGCAAACTAGACACTTAGACCTCACCATACTAGTGGGAGATTTTAATACTTAGCTTCGTCATCTCTCTCCAAATGAGAAGGGTCTGGGAGTATGTTTGGTGTCCGGGCACAACGCGCCGACAATAGCGAGAGACTGCTGTGGATGTGCGCATCCCACGGTCTCTATATTTTGATCACCGCATTCCAGTTTACTCACTGGCCTTATATTACGTAGACTTACTAATCCTAGAAAAAGTCAGATATATGAAGGACAGGCGAGATTTCGATTCGGTCGAGGGTACGTTGATAAAATTTTTACCTTTCGACGAATCCTGGAACATCGACATACTTATAGGCAGCCGACGGTCGTCGTCTTTCTAGACGTAAAGGCTGTCTTCGATTAGGTTGTTCGTGAAGTAATTTGCCACTGTGTCCTTCGCAAGGGAGTACCAGGGAAATAGGTGAATTTGTTCATAACACTGTACGTCCACTATGCAAACGGGCCGAGGGCTTATGGACAACTATCTCGGTCGCTCTTCACTTCTAGTAGTATTTCTCAGGGGTGTCCGATTTTCCTCTTCTCGTGTAATTTTGTTATGGACGACATTGTGGAAAGTGCGTCCGGGAAGTCCAGTGAGCTTGGTGTTGAATTTTTTCCTGGCGATAGATTGACCGACCTAGAATATGCGGATGACATTGTCTTACTTAGCCCCTCCCCAGAAGACATGCAGACCATGCCGAATTAGGTGAGTTACCTGGCTCGTTTATACGAAATATGCCTCCAACTTTCGAAGTGCAAACTGCCACTTCAAGAATGGGGCATTTCCGCCTCTACTTTTTTCATTGCAGGCAACCCACTTGAGACTGTGGACAGTTTCACACACTTTAGTAGCACTATCTCTTCAGCTTGTAATAATGCTGATGAGATATCAATGAGGATAGCAAAGGCACGAGTTGCCTTTGCCAAACTTCGTCATCTGTGGCGTCGGAAAGACGTCCATTCGTCGCTGAAAGGAAGGGTATATAATGCCTGTGTGTGTTCCATTTTGCTCTATGGTTCGGACATGTTGCCTGTTTACGAGGAAGATATCAACAGGCTTGCTGTGTTTGACCATCGTTGTCTCTGCCAATTGGCCCATATTAAGTGGACTGATTGCGTGAGCAATGTGGCGAGATCAGTTGTTCAAGTAATCACGTTGCACAGCCTGGGATGGTTAATTTACGTACTCCGCATGTCATCTGATCGTTTACCGTACCGAGCATTATATGCTAAGGCCACCAACAGTTGGGTAAAACCACGTGGTGGTCACGCAACAACGTGGTCACGAAATATGAAGACCGTAACTGTTGTATTGAACAAAGTGGGTAGGTGTGCTCTGTCTGACTGGGGTCCTCATGATCATTCAAATAGTTGGTTAGAAACGCTATCCGGGATGACGGCCTATAGCGATCAATGGCGTACCTGCATCTACACAAATTCTGGTTGTTTCGTTCAGTCCTCCTTTATTAATTTTTAACTCTTTTATTAACCTTTTCTTCTTCTTAAATATTCTGCGTCGTTGTTGAAGTAAGTGGAGACCCGAGCCACGGTACGTTCCGGTCAGACTCAAGATTTTTGTGATAGTGATGACGACTCCAGATGACGAAGCCCGAGTTGCTGACCATTCAGATCGGCAAGTATAGAGACGAAGTTCAACGTTTTAGCCAATCTGATTGCTTAACCCTCGCAATAAGCATAATGTCTCTTTAGTTTCTATCACATGGTCCCTTTTTGGTGCTTCTACAACAAACTGAAAACTTTGAAACAATGTTTTCACTGCATACTAGCCATAAGTAACTATTGTAAACTGTTCGATTGAGTCGTTGTACTCCGGTAGTTAAGCAGGGTGTAAGAACTTCACCTTGTAATGAGTGGCCGTAGCTTAAAAGCTAAAATTTAAATCCATGGAACCTAGACGGTAGCATCTCAATGCTTGCGGTATAACAAAGCAGAACCATCACTAGGTAAACGATGATCATGAAGGGGTTTTCAACTTTTGTACTCATGCGATGGATATACTGTAGACGTAGTCCAAACTCATCAACTTTTGGGTAGTGAATTCATTGATGCTTTAGAATAAAAAACATGAAATCATGACATTAATTTCACACTTCCTTAGCCATAATTAATTTTGTTTGTGTTTATGTCTAGTCACACTGCAGAGGTGATAATAATTTGTAACGCTGAAATGCAATAGTGTGTCACTGTAACGAGCGCTGATGTAACAAAGTTGTTCTTTCAAACATCCAAGAAACATCGCGAAGTTAACCAACCGTAAAATTTTGCGTGTAGTTTAACGAACTGCCCAGTTTGATCAACAGATCATGTCAATTACAGGTGTGTCAATTGATATAGGCATATGGCTCTTACTCATCGCTCATAATTTTACCATGCATATTAACCTGATTCCCTGGTGTTCACCATTTACTGACTACATATAATTACACCAATGGTGTGCTGGTGCCGTTCTCTAAACCGACTTAGTTAAGATGCCTGGGTTGAGTGAGCCCTTTCCGTTAGAATTCCCATTAAATGGTTCGGACACCGGTTTTCTTTATTGTAGAGTATTCCCTAGTGGGACAATCAGTACAAAATGCACCAAGTTATCGAAACCAAAACGGTGACAAAAAGAGGGAAAAGTCGAGTGTGACTAGAAGGTAGTTATGTATCTATTGACTGACCATAACATTCGGCTTGGTTTGACGGAAATAGGGAGTTTATGTCTACGCAAGTTTAAGGACGATTTGACCGAGTAACAACGGGATGATGCCGACTGTAACCAATATCCATCTCGACCGCCGAATAAATATGGTTTAGCCAAGTTTGGTTAAGTAATCGGTGTTATGTTTACGTTAAGCCCAGGAAACACAAACGGATAATGAGATAGAAGCAATTATATCATAATATTGCAGCGAATAGAAACTAGCGACTCACATGGCCTTGGTTACTCACTGGAAAGGCTGATGGTATGATGTGCATCAGTGTATGTTTGCGTGAACAAGTCGACTGACTGGTTTAAAGGATCGATCGTAAAAGTACACTCGATTGTACCGGTCTACTTCACCCCCATCTTCAATTTGCACCGTTTATGTGAAGAAGAGAAAAACATTAAGAAGCACGATGGACTGTATGACAAGTGTTAAATCAGCGGAAGAATCGGATTGTGCGTTCTAAATGCCTAACCTTATGCACGGTCAGATAACAGAAGATTGTACGTAAATATAGTGATATATAGTGATATCGAACGCGGTTCTATAATCACATTATCAAACAACTTAAACAAACAGTCACTTACGACCAAGTTTGCAAATGTAAATAACAGTGCAGCGGAAACGCGCGACTGATTGTCCAACTAATTCGGGCGATAAAATATGTAACCAGTTACTGTTAACCATATAAATAAATATGGTACAGTGTGATAGGAAACGGAATATGGGCAATAAAGCCGGACAGAGTTCAATCGTTGACGGCCTGTTTAGAGTTCATGGAAATCATAAATGTGAGCGTGTCAAGCATTTGAGCACGAATGTATAATGCGAGCAGAACCACGTTAAATTAGGAATTACAAGTATACTACTGTAAATATATAAGTAGAGTAAAAGCGAAATTGGAATTCACAGCAAGCATGTGTCCGCTCTGGTTGGAACTTGACGCCGATCCCTCATGATAAAACAGAAACGGAACTCGCTAAGTCGCACATATAGTGACACTCAACTATCACTGCTTTTCATCGCACTTATGCACGTGTTTGCGTAGTAGACTTAGTTTCGTGCTAAAGTGCACGCTGCTGGCGTGGCTTCGTAGCTCAGCTGGTAGAGCGCTTGCCGCGTTGAGGCATGGTGTTTCTGTCACTGCTTCGAATCCAGCCGAAGCCCTGACTTTTCACAATTGGGTCTCATCTAAATTCATAAATCTGCCAAACTACTTATTGGGAAAACAATAATGTCAAACCAAGATAGCATCGTATGACAAACATCATTAGCCGCGTTAGGTATTCACCAATTTTTTTAAAGTTATTTACAACGCACTAATGGCTATTGCAACTTGGTTTCTAGTCATAACAGCATTGCACGTGTGTTTCAGTCAAAGTTATGTTTGGTACTGTGTTAAACCTTATGACCTAAGCACCTATGTACCAGTCTAGCTCTAGCGGAAGTGAGTATAAACAGTTTTGTTCGTTTAAAGTGAGGATGTTGGCAATTCTTTCAAAATACCTTAAGCTTCTGGAATTCATGACGGATATACAGGCTAGTTGTGGTGCTAATATTAGACTCGATGGAGTCCACAGATCAATGTGTATGTTAAGTGGACTTGACAGTTCTGTGCAAAGGCTCAGTCTACCACAAAATTCTGGGTGGTTTTGTAATTTTTAAAGGTAAGACTGTATAATCAGTATGTGTATAATGATCAAACTTCATTGAAGGGGAGGTACTACCAGTTTCGTGATTATTGCCAATCTCCAGGTAGCACAACAACTGAACTTTCGCCACACATCCTACTGTAGAAGCGACAGATGTTGAACTGTGTGATTTCAGTGAGTGTTATTAGCTTCTGCATTGATCAACGGACCCTACTGATTCTGAGATAAACGACACGAACAACCCACAAGGAAAATTCTGTGTAACTGTGACGTGAATGCTACCATTTGCTGGCTCAGTCATTCATGAGTTAGGGACGGAAAGTGGAATGGGATTGAAATGGCGGTATGGAAACCACCTTAACTCCAACTGTACTCAGCTATTTGTTGCGATCAGGATGCTGAAAACAAACTCCTTGGGATTTCGTAATCTATGCCCCTCCCTTTCCGTTAACTTATTTTGTTAAATGGCTTTATGACACACTGTTCACTACTGATACACTGTTGTCAATGTTAGTGAGTTATCTTACGGCAACTTTCGCAATTACTTCTCGTATCTTGTCTGTAGATGTCTCCGTCATCAGGAATTTGTGTTTCTCCGGTGTGCCCCTTTGCCCTCTGGTCCGGAGTTCATCAATTCAGATTTAGCTCTGTACACCTGGGGCAATGTGCGAATCGTTCTGAATGGAGATGAGAACGATCTGGTTGAAGTTGCCACCGACGAAAAGGCAAGACAATCTGTGCTGGAGTATGTACTGCTGGAAAGAGCTGGCTTGCTACACGGCCAGCGGGTTGCAGCTCTGACAACTGTATACGCCTATCCCAGGTAAGAGTACAACATTATCTCACCAATCAACGGCACCTGGACCAGACACCTTTTACAGTTTTTCAACCCCATAGGCTGATGTTCTGACAAACCACTGCAGTCTGTCTAACGATTAAGTATGAACTAGTGTGTAACCGGATAAAAGTGACTCAGTGTTTACAGTGACATTTAGTTTGCTTACGGTCACTGTAACAGCCGGGCTGTATCACCCCACTGGTGAGCAAAACAGCAGATAGAGTGGTTTGTAATGCCTGGTCCACATGGATCAGAGATGCACACAAAGATACACTGCCCTCGTTGTGGGTGTGTCACAGTTTTACGTGTGCATACATTGGGTGCATGTTTACCATTCCAGAGTGTGTATAACAATTAGTTGTTATTGTGATTGCTTTCTCCTTAGTATTGATTACTCGTTTGACTTGGGCTGACTACTGGGTAGTCGGACATCCAACATGGCTTATACGAACCAATGTGTGATTTTCACTGGGTCATTAGACTCGACAAAGTTTATCGTTTGATAAGTATGCAAACGTTTTACTACTAGCTCCCGATCTATCCTCATGAACGTAGCTGGAAGGGTACCCGTGAGGAGCATCAAGGTTGAACAACTGCGTTAATCCGGACATTCAGACGACGCCAACTGATGCGGGTTCCGCTCATGTGTAAGCTTCTGTTTAGCTCACTGGACAGTTCCAGTTGGCCTCTTCCTATCACACCATCAAAGTTCCAGGCTCTAATATCGTTTTGTCAGGACAGTCAGATATTTCAAAGTGGTATTGCACATTCGGCCTCGTACAGGCGTTCAAATAATCCCACGTTACCGACTGCTTACATTGACCTGCTCGATCACCTACTCATCTTTGAGGTCATCACCACTGACTGATTCCGAGGACTACGGATCTACAAAAGCTCCGTATCCTAAACGTGTGCTTTTGAAGACACGCTGCGCAATAAAACATGAACACACAGCAGAAGTCCTAGACAATCTGCAAAAAATAGTCGGCGTAGTAATCTGCACCGATTAACTGTGTAACAATATATCAGAGCGGTACTAATCACGGAATTACCTTAGTGGTCTAGTTGCATATGGTGCTCTGGGTAGAGTGCCCAGTTAGGCGAAACCTTCAGAAGTGCACAAGTTCGTATGAAAGCGGATAAGTCGAAATATCGTCGATTTTATGCATGTACCACTAAGGTTGTCAATTTGGAGGATTAATTCACAAAGATAAGAGGACAGTGAACGCAATAAGAGCGAAAATTATACAGGTTTTTGTCTGATACTCGTCTACCGAATGAAGTTAACTGTTTATGGTCACTTTTTGTCAATGGGCGAGTTATTAGTACCTGTGGCGAGTATCACATAAGTTCAGGAGTAAGTCAGAGAAAATGGGGGCATAAGACTGATTAAAGTGCAGACAACGAGTCGTGCAAGTATCACTGTGGAGAATTTACTCTGGCTGTTTCTTACATAACTTGTTTACTATTTAGTAAATATATGTAATGCTACCTTACCATGTAAACTTATAAGGCCCTCTAGGATCTTGAAACGGACTGAATTTCCGTACAGTCCTTACATTTGCACTAACTTACGGATTCCGGTGAGTCTTAGAAAAATGACAAAAATGACTTGTGAATGAGATACCAACTAGAACTTCAAACATCAGCAGATCATCTGACAGTAAGATCAACGTTCATCGGATACGCATACCTGATGGGCGTCAACATCTGTAAAACCGGTAGGGTTTTTCCAGTGAATTATGACCATTAAACACAAGCTGTTTGCAACACCATGTCTTTTAAAAACGATGGCTGTGAAACAAAACGATAAACATAGGGAACGATATGGACATTTACTGTTAATTACATCCGAACCCATGAAATGTATCTGTTCTTGAGTGCAACAAGTTGTTCGATAATGCATTAAACAATTTGCAAAACAACGATTGCCTTTTAACTTCAGTCTATGCGGTTCTTACAGTAAGACGTATAGTCGAAAATGCATATCAGACAATTGACTATAATCAAAACTTTTGTATTTCCGATTAATTTTGACTATTGGGCAACACGAATTATTCTACCAAGACTTATGAGTATATCAGAGTTGGAGTCAGACTAGATCTCTACAAATTTCCTTTAAAGATCCATGATCATTGCACTGATGTGCAAACTTCACTGAGATTAAGATACGTAGTAAAAATAACTCACGAACCCTTTGTTCTCCCATTGTTTTACGGCATTTTAAAAGTTATGTGTTCTGAGCAAGCGGTAATGTAAAGTTTTTGATCTGTGGTGAAAGTGTAGCGAAAAGGCTTCCAACAAAGCAGTCTCTATTGTCCAACACGCTGGTTGCCATGCTACGCGCGCACCCGCGTTTATGACTCAGAATTCCGGTCCATAACACACCCCCGGTTTCCGCTCACACGTCATGTGCACCTCTACCCGGTTTGTGTGTGTGTGATCGACGCCTTCTATCGGGGGGCTTTCCGCCTGCCAATCTCCGTCCGTTGGTCCGATTTCGTTGAGCGATGGCTCGTCCGGTCGCACGTGTTGTCCTCCATCTATCCACTGCGGGCTTTGACCGTATTTCACAACCGTATCAAGATATTCCTCCAAATATTGGAATAATCACGCCCCCGATCTGGTCGTCCAACCTATTTTGCTTGCCCGTTGGTCCGACCCAGTCGAGCGATGGCTCTTCTGGTCGCCCATGCTGTCCCCGACCTGCTCATTGTGGGTTTTTGGACGTACTTCCCCCGCATTGAGGTATTCTACTGAGTGTTGGAATATTCGCACCTCCGGTTTGATAATTCGCCTCAAAAGTGCTTTTCGTCCGAAAACACAACAGTTCGTGATGTCCCTAGCCAACAATGCACCTCGATTCTCGTTTCACGTTCTCGTTCATCTGCACATACGTTCTCTCCACTTACTGACGTAGTCTGTCTGTTTTTATCACCTTAATTTGTCCATGATGAATTATTTCAGATCACTGATCTGGTTATCTGTTTTTTTCTCTGTATATTAAAAGCCCGGGTGCGATTAATATTCAGGAATTGTGAACATCCGTCATCGAATGACAAAGTTGTGGACGTTTCTCTTAACATTTGTATGCTAATTGCTCTTTATTTCACAGGCTTTCGTTCATCAATATCACAAAGTGTTTTGGGGATGGATTCGAGCTGATCAATCCACGTGGATTTATCGATATATCAAATACGTCCGTCAGAGGATGTTTGGGGCGAGCGATCAGTATGACAGTTCTTAACGGGGATTCTACCGATCCGACCACATATGGGCTCAGTTCCACTCAGGTTGGTTAGAATATTGTTGACCACCTCACGGTCTCCTTATTTCACTTCTGTTCGAATACTGTTTTTGTTCTACCGTATGTTAAAAGATCGGGCTTTTATGTTTGGTTAATGTTTTTGCGGCCTGTTGTTTCTTGTTTAGATTCTCGCAATACCCAAGTTGCCTCCACAACAAGGATCACTTCTCCCTCCACCGAGACCTTCGCCTGGACAGCCAGTTGGAACTGTGGCTTCTGACTTGGTTCGATGGCCACTGGAATATTATCCATTCACGGGAGAAAAGCATTTGTTAGGTTTCGTCCCCATGTGTGCCGGGGAGAAAACGATTGAGATTGTTGACCGAATACTGGTTCAGTACCAGTATAGCTGGTCTGGTACACATGCTTGTACTAAAATATTTCGATCTATTTTCCCGGGTCGTCGTCTGGCTTGGCGTTTCCTTGCGGTTAGGCTCTACCACGACCCGTTTGCCAAGGTTAGTCAGTACTGAATGTATATATAAGGACGAGCCACCTATATTTAGTTAACCATTCAGTCAGTTAATCATTTAGTTAATCGCTATTAGATCCAACTTCACATTGCTTGCTTTTGTGTTCATAGCCGCTAGAACTTGAACGAGATTCACATGACACATTTATTACTTCAGAACTCTCTAGAATTCTACAACGGTGCAAACTTCAATACAAGCTACTTAATTGCTGAAGTGACAGCAAATATTTTGGACAATCACAGTGTTCCTGTCGGTAAACGTTTCACTTTCGTCACCTCGTCTATTCACGACATCCTTGGTGTTCATCTGCACACTAGTCCGGCCAGTAGTCAATTCGGATTCATTGCCGAAGTGATCACACTGCCTATTTCTCCGGAACGTACATACCCAGAACTGAGTAAGTTCAGACTGTTTTAAGTATCTTTAACGAATATGTGATTTATCAATAACATGGTAAACACGACGCCCAAACTGTTTGACTTCATTCGTACTAAATTTGGTGCGGATATTCTACAAATGTTATTTTAAAGTTTGATTCGTTTAATAAAACACAAATGATGAAGGAATAAATCCGCATTTCATTTCTGACGTGTATATCATGAGAAATTGTATCAATTTTTTGGCTGAATGGCGCTCACTATCACTAAGCATATCAGGAATGGCAATCAGCAAATTACTGAACAAGGACGAGGAAATTAGTAGATCAAATCCCTGTACAAACTGAATATACATAATCGATGGAATGACGTGAATGAGTAGTGAGATCAATACTGTGTTTAACAAGGAAAGTGGAAAAGAGAAACGGTCACAGTTTTGGAGCTTAAGAATGCAGGGGTTACGTGATAAACAGTTCTTATTCCTCAGCTATAACAATATCAGACGCATGAGCTTGATAAATTTTCGTTGGTTTAGACATTGGCGATCTCAACTACTGGATGTCGAATGTTTCGACTGTGGACGGTGATATCTTACGGAGGTCCTTAGCTGGTGTAACACGTATCCCATACGAGTATGCGTCTCCCACCGTTGTTTCAAAGCTAACCCAAACCCGGATTTGTCACTGTCGATGCTCATGTAAACTATCCAATCTGTCGAACTACTCTTTTGTGAAAACATCCATTTGACCTTAATGTAATACTCTACTAATTTATTGTAGATAAATTTCCTGCTCATTTTGTCTTTCAGTTATGAGGTAAGCCAAGAAAAACCAGTCTTGAAACAGCGTCAACCATACGTGAGGATAGTCTCTCCCCTAGCGATCAGTATTAGTCAATCTAGTTGTCTGACACATTTGGATTTGAGTCAGTAAGTATGCATGATTAACTCTAAGTCGAAAGCTTCGCAGTTCAGTTGTGTGCCAAGTTTTAGGTTATAGGTCAATCAGTAAACGATTAAAAACCTTCCTCTATTCATCCTTTCTACTACACAAAGACAAACAGATGAGACATCGAATCGAAGTGTGTGAATTCCAAGCAAACCAAGGAGGAGGTATTCACATTCAGAGTGTCGGGGAAAACGGGCCAGACCTGTATCTAGCCAATCTGCGCGTTATGGAGAATGGTCTCCAACTACTCAATATCACCGGCCCTCCGGCTGTCGACATCCGTGTGACAAACACATTCAATCTGGCTATCACAAATTCCTACTTTTTTCGTCATTCGGGTCATGTGATTCGAGCGCGGCTGTATGCAAGTCAGGTGACACGAGGGGCACGAATGAATATCACGAATAACGCAATTGTACGAAATCGATTTGGCGGAGCATTATTGGTAGAAGGTAAGGGACCAGTTCGGTCATCGTTCTCTACTCGAAGCCTTCCTGTGTATTTGGGCGCAAGTTTTGTGTGATCTAGCTAACTGCATCGTCATACTTACGTTGATTCAGAAATGGAACTAGATTGCACAAACTCTTACAAATATGATTATAGGACGAGTGGGATTTGTACCGACGACCTCCACCCTAAAGGGTCGCTCGCGTGCCGTCAATCTGACCCAAGTAGCTTGTTAGACAGAAGTCACTTTTCAAATGGATGGGGTATTTCAAAATGTTATTTCATCCCTCATCTAAGTGTTATCTGAAAATGCAACCTAGAAGGCTTTATTTTGTTTCCTGAACGTCTATTTTGCTATGTATAGCTACTCTTTCGATTCCAGACAGCAATTCTGTCAAACAAGCTATCCCATTACTCGAAGTTACTGCAAATCGAGGTCAAACTCTTAGTTAACGATAGATAAACGACTTTTCGGAGCCTTCTTACTTATGGATCTTAAGTACTCTAAGCAGCTGAGAATGAGTGGTACTTGAGAATGCCTCAGAGTACCCCTGATTTACATACGTTTCAAAAAACATCTGTGGAGAATATCTGACGCAGTTTCCTCCCATCTATAGTTCTCCATGTGAAAGTTATGGTTAAAACCTGACGTCAGAAGTTGAATTCATATTGCTCAGAGGTCTATCTTGAATCTACGAAAGGTTCAAACCCCTGCCTGCCTGCTTGTCTGTTCTTTAGCTTTTTGTTTATGGCTAGATCAAATTATAAAGCAAAATTTTATCCCCTTTCTCACAGGAAATTACTTTAATACCCTGCAAGCGATCCGTAATTACATAGCACATAACGACTGCGGTCAGCGCGATTTGGTACGTATTGCCGGCGTTTTGGCACGTCCGTTTGCGTACAATTTTATCCATGATAATCGCGGGGCGGTACTATTGAACTGCAGCGGGGAGGAACAGTTGAGTCACGGCTCACGATATGAATTCAACGGATTCTACAAGAACGAAGCTCTGAACTATACCAGACGTACTACCGTGTTCTCAGACAATTCAAAAAATCAGTTTCGAGATAACTACTTCAAAAATACTGCTAACTCTTATGAGTTGGTTGTCGGGAACCGTAGCATTATCAGGTAATTATCACTTGGCCTTCCCTAATATATCGCTGTTATAACCTCTATTGTCACCTTTCGAGTCAGTTGTGTGCATGTTTCAAGAAACCGTCGTGATCTCAGACAGATTGTAATGGTCATACCTGTGAGATTATCAATTTGTGGACGCCACAAGAGACATTACCGTATCACCATATACACAAATGTTCAGTGTGATAGGTTGTAAATAGTAAATAGATTGCTTTATCATTCTGGAGAGGGAAACAAAACTAATCAATAGTCCCGCGAACATAGCTTTTGGGTTAAGTTTAGGTGATTGATCTCAACAAACCAACACAAGTGTGTTTCACTTGCGAGTGGAGTCTCGGCAATCTTGATAGGTTGAAGTTAAGCAACACTCACATTTACAATACACAGTATGATCACTCTAAACACGAACTTCGGAATCCAAACTCCTGTGCATTCGTTCATATGCACTATTAATGAATGTACACAAAAACAAAACTCGTACCTATTGCGATATGTGAAGGGGTTTTCAAAAAGTTGCAGTATGACAACCCAGCTTGCGTTGATGGGAAGCAAACGATATAATGGTCTGGTGCATTTGATGAAACTCAGCCAGCTGTCGTGTGAAGCAAGTAAAAAGCGAATTAGATCACAAAATGAATACATAGCATCTGGACCAGATGAGCGATGCTAAGCCGCCATTGGTTGGACATTTAACTTTACTCATGAAACATAACACCCGATTTAAAAAAGTTGATCAGCTAGTACTGATAAGTAGTCGGAGATTTGGTTTACTTCAAGTTGAACATCGTTCAAACTTGATCGCAGCACTTGTATTCAGTAGATTTTCCAGTTAGCCACTTTCGAAATGCGGCATTAGACTCGAGTTTTGTTCTTGGTAGAGACCGTCAGTAGTGCATAACCTTGCAACTCCGAAAATTGGAAGTTAGGTCATGATTTCATCAGGCTAACTGGAGAGTCTCTCCGGATGCGAAGACTGTAATTCAACGTGAATAATGTCCCACTTGAAATCGGTAGGTCGTTAGTGCGACGCTCATGAGCAACTGGTTGTTAGACCAGTTGTTTACACCATCCACCAACACATCAGGGACCAACGATTTGCGTCCCCTGGAGAAAATACAATAAGTTAGTCGGGCTGGAATTATTGATCGCATCGCTTTGAAGCACACACGGTGATTGATGATTATTCTATAAGGTTAGTTCAGAATCCAATCGATTTCTCGGGTCGAAGGAGATAGAAAACGCTGTTATTGCCATTGCTGCAGATTCCTTGGTGGGTCGGCCTATCAATGTTGCAAAAATTGAAGTAATTTCTCATCAGGTCTCATGGCTCATCAGATGCGAATGAATAGAGTCTGGTTTCCCAGGGGTGAACTGTGAATAAAACACTCAGAAAAATGCCACCTAATCGAAACCATTACGTTAAAATCGAAGATTTGTTTGACAAATTGTCGTGTGTTGATGTGGTGCTTGATGGTTCCAACAGAATTGAATACATCCCCTTATCCGTCTTTAGTATGCTGGCATGTGCAATCGAGATGTGACATGCAAACTATGGCCTTCCATATGGTCTTCCATCGAATCAGGACTTTGAAGTGACGCTTGGCCATGAGCCACAGCAGTGCAGTCAGATGCGATGTCTCCATCACTCGCCATAGTCGAATTTATCAAGAGCCAGTGCGATGGATATCAGTGTCCTGGAAGAGGTGTAATGCTGAGGTCACTTAACACTGTGTTGCTCTTCCTCATTAGGTCTGAATGTAACTGTTCAGAGATGGTAGTGATGTAATCATTTTTCCGGGAATAGAAATCCTTTTTTCATCAAAGACTAACATACAATTATTATGGAAAAATTAACTCACATGATGAACATCACTCACAATTGATCGCAGCTGCCGCATCCCCATAGACTTTCCAGTCGGCCCATTTCGAAAAGCAGAAGCACTAGACTCGAGTTTCGCTCTCATTAGAGCTCGTCAGTAGTGCATATCATCGCCACTGTAGCCGGGACTTGAACCACGGACATTCAGTTCATGAGGCAACCGTGTTTACCACTGCGCCATTGACCTCACGTTAGGCACGACCAAATTATCATATGTGAACGCTCAACCACTCTCGCTTGTGAGTAATGATCAGGTTGCCCGATCGTCTCGAAATGGAGACACAGTTACCGTCTGTTAACTCCAATCGATAACCCCGCGATTAGGACTTCCTAGACAGGTCGAAATCTCCGATCTCATTGAACCTGCTAGGCGTAATCTAAAATATATCGCCTAGCAGGTTCAATGAGATCGGAGATTTCGACCTGTCTAGGAAGTCCTAATCGCGGGGTTATCGATTGGAGTTAACAGACAGTAACTGTGTCTCCATTTCGAGACGATCGGGCAACCTGATCATTACTCACAAGCGAGAGTGGTTGAGCGTTCACATATGATAATTTGGTCGTGCCTAACGTGAGGTCAATGGCGCAGTGGTAAACACGGTTGCCTCATGAACTGAATGTCCGTGGTTCAAGTCCCGGCTACAGTGGCGATGATATGCACTACTGACGAGCTCTAATGAGAGCGAAACTCGAGTCTAGTGCTTCTGCTTTTCGAAATGGGCCGACTGGAAAGTCTATGGGGATGCGGCAGCTGCGATCAATTGTGAGTGATGTTCAACTTTAAAATTAACCAAATCCCCGACTACTCATCAGTAATCACATGATGAAGCCAGGTTGAATCAAACAGATTGTCACATCATGCACTTTTGTCTAATAAATGACCTTGATTGTACGTCTTAATCTATTTGGCTGGCTCAATGATGAATGTGTAATGTGCAATATTTAAGAAAGAAAACTTGATTGACAGTGGATAGAACAATGAAACATGTGGTTTGTCATGTGATGTTGCGCTGCTTTGGATTTCGTGAGTACCGGTCCCATACAGCCTTGAGGGTGTTTTAGTCTGGAATTTATACAAAAAGATGTCTAGTTAAAAATACTAAAGCAAAATAATAACCGTTAATGTATTCGGTCCCCAACGCTGTTCGGTCAGTGCAGTGTAGATCACGGAGGCCAGTGTAAGTATGAGGATAATGCGGGAGCTGTAGAGATCTATCATGAAAAGTCTTGTCTGTGCAACACCTGTTCGACTTCTCTATGCCTTTTCGTGTGCAGGTGAAGCACGGCTGACACGTGGATTTCGGTAGAATTGCAAGAAAATACACACCTTCTTGGTTAACATTGCCAACGCTTTAATTCAAACTGAAGGTAGATATTTGGGCAAAATGGTTTGGAACGGGTATGCCGATCAGGTTAATGTCAGTATTCGGATTTCTTTTACGCATGTCGACAAGGCTACAATCAGCACTGCTAATATATATTCAGAGACATAGCGATAGATCACAATGCTCACTGAAAGCATCTTGGTTTGTGTAACTCTGCGCGTCATCCCTTATAAGGTGGTACCAAAACGATGAAGCCCAAACCATCGTGTGGAAATTTTTCCAAATATTTTTGCTAAAAATACTGATGTTCACCCGATAGGCAAATCTACCCAATCCCCCAGCTCTAGTCTAAAACGTTTAGCCTCCCTATATGCCCTTACTTTCATCTGAAACCTTTAGATGTGAACTAGTTCATACAATTCGATCAAAAAACTTGACATCTATGGTTACCATCGACGAAGGTTTAACTATTAAAAGTAGACATCTCATTCACCGTACTGTTTACTTCGGATTAGAACTGATTGAACCCCACGTAAATCAGACCGCCGTTCTAAACCCACATCTGGAAATTCATGAACACATTCCCTGATCAACAACCACTTTTGGTCTCCATGATCAATGCACGTTAAGAACATTACCAGATAGTCAAAATCCTTTGGTTCAACGAAAAATTGCATTGTCCCAATTGGTTGTCAACGTAAATATTAACGAATAGATTCAGTAGTGGTTTTTGGTTAATGCTAGTTGCATTCTCAAACTGTCAAGCTTGGCTGTACTTGATCACAGAATGACACATTTTTAGACGTGGTAAAATATAGCTTTCAGTCATTAGTTCCGTTGCAAATGAACAACCAGTGGTGATAATGAAACAGTATCGTTCGATAAGCTTCGGTTCAAGTTAGGTCAGTTTTAACCACGGACTCGATTGAAAAGAGCAGAAATAACCAGATTGTGCCAAGCTCCGCCCAATAACTTAAGTCACGATGAGAGAAGCAGAATGCGGAGTGGACTGCCGTCAATGTAAAACCGCACATTCCTTTCCTTCTCTTCAACACAGACACCGGATCCCAGTTTCTTAGGTGAAGAGAGTAGGCAAGTGTGGCGTCTGTAATGTCCGTAATCACTGACCGAATGGTGTTCAATTTTGAATGAATGATTCAAGATCAAAGCGAGCAAAAGTTACATTCAGACCTAATGAGGAAGAGCAACACAGTGTTAAGTGACCTCAGCATTACACCTCTTCCAGGACACTGATATCCATCGCACTGGCTCTTGATAAATTCGACTATGGCGAGTGATGGAGACATCGCATCTGACTGCACTGCTGTGGCTCATGGCCAAGCGTCACTTCAAAGTCCTGATTCGATGGAAGACCATATGGAAGGCCATAGTTTGCATGTCACATCTCGATTGCACATGCCAGCATACTAAAGACGGATGAGGGGATGTATTCAGTTCTGTTGGAACCATCAAGCACCACATCAACACACGACAATTTGTCAAACAAATCTTCGATTTTACCATATTGGTTTCGACTAGGTAGCATTTTTCTGAGTGTTTTATTCACAGCTTACCCCTGGGAAACTTGACTCTATTCATTCGCATTTGATGAGCCATGAGACCTGATGAGAAATTACTTCAATTTTTGCAACACTGATAGGCCGACCCACCAAGGAATCTATAGCAAGGGAATCAACCAGTCAATGTCTCAGTTAACTAGTCACCATTCCACTTAACCCAACATGCTGACTTTAATACGGGTTACCTACTCGTTCCTCTGGTTGTGTTTCCATGAATTGTCGTTGGATTCGTGTTGGCCAAATAAGTCCCATGACTAAGGAACTCAAAATGGGTCCGAAGTTGATGGATGAAACAAGTATACATTACGAAATTTTTCAGCAAGATACAAATTTTATCCTTCAATCGGATCAAAATGGCATCTGTATGCAAAAACAGAGACAAACGCTTAGCGATTGTGTGTTTCTTGAATCGTGCTTAGGTGCCGAAGTAGATGAAGCCACGTGTGATGGACAGAGTTTTAAGAAAAACCGCAGGTAGGTGTAATCAACAGTTAGGATGTGCAGATGCATAAGACCATAAAGTCATAGACGATGCATGTCTGAGCGGCACCGACTTACTGACACTAACCAGCAGTGGTTCGGTCCAGAGCTATCACAGTCCACTTCTAATGGATCAACTCTCAAATTCATTAACCCGCACTTACTACGATAGGACGAGTAGAACTCCGAAATTGGGCAAAATTCCCGAGACCAAGCAATCCTCCATGTTTAACTGAAAGTCAAATTTAGTCAGATAAGAATTTACCGACATACCCGCGTTAAATTTAGGAACAGAATCGAAAAGTTATTTATCCATTAGGACTGTGTCCCCTCTCAACTTCATGACTCCATAGCTAGCTACAACGCATTTAGAGATTTGAAGGTTGTTATTTAGCCTACTATCCTCTGGTGCTAAACTCCGAGGTTCTATACTACACGGTTACCGACCTTGCAAAGCACTGATAGCCGCTGATCGATTGTCAACAGCTTCCCACTGTGGAAACAAATATTGCTAAGCCCATCATAATATACCTCAATGGACTGCTGTGTTATAAAGTAATCTGGATTCTGTGGTCGATCTACTGATCACCTGTAGCGTAAGCAAGAGTGGCAATCGAGTCCACCCGAAATTCGAGTCAGTGTAAAGGATCGCGCATGTTTGAATGTTCAAACGTGAGTTGGCAGTAGGCTCGGGGACCAGCCATTTTCGGCAAAGCAAACGGTTATCGAAAAATACTGTACAGCGTTGTTCTAATAACTGACCATCGAAGAGCTTTTAGCATGTTGCAAATACTCTGTATTTCAAAATGTTGCCACTACCAGTCTGGACGATCACAAGGAGTTACCGATACGAGTACGGAATTTTTTCGCATCTAGGTTGTAGTGTTATATAACATGCATCTCCATTTGTGGGCAGCATAACACAACTCATATGCTCGGATACAAGTGGATACACGTCAACCATGCAAATTAATGTTCGCGTTCGTTGTTCCATGTTTTCGCACACCTTGTAACGGATTTCATGCGATAGAAAACTTCCCAGACCATGTGTTTCTTGTGGTCACTATAGTGACACCCACTATCTTGTCCTTCGGATGACAAGATTGATGGTCCGTTTACAAAGCGTGCAAAATTCGGATCAGTACCCTTGGTCCTGGTGGTTGTCGTAAAAGTCGTGGGAATATCTCTTGCTGAGAAATCGGGACCATCATTGTAAAGGGCTGAAGATGTTGAGAACTCCGTGTAAGGTCAAAAATCTCCATTCTCCAAAAGTAGCAAAACTTTAGAAAAGAAATAAAGTACATATTTTAACGGATGGATTCGTGAAACGAGAAATCTACTTCGGGTAGGCATATCGAACAATTCCACCGTCACGGTGACTTCGGTATACTGACGTTGCCGGGTCTGTGCTAAATCTCCGTGATACTGGGATACTAGCTCCACTCACTTTGTCAGAGTTGTAGCAAACAACTGGGGAAGTTTGAAGTAAGTAGCTATGCTTCGATTTTTAGCTACTGACAGCAATTATGAAGAGTCAGTCTTAGTAAGCTATTAGGATGTGATATTCAGTGAGACCCAGATGACGGACTTTAAAGGTAGAGACCCATTTGTGAAAAACACGCGTTTCATCTGGATTTGTAACAGTACCAGAAACAACACGTAGCAGTTGAGCTACAAATCCACGCAGGGGAGCTCGGAAATCTCACTTTTGCATCCAGTTATCCACCCACTTTACTGTACCATACGGAACCCACCGGTTGAAGTCCAGATTTTTAGAAACTCTTTCAAAGTAACAAATATGTCAAATTACTTTTTTGGAACTCCCAAAGACTTTGAAGGCAGACATAAAGGTAGTGCATACATGTAGGAAACAGATTCTTGGAGATAAAAATACTGACATCACAACCTATAAAAAGAATTACGATTACGACTCCATCTGTCTTCCGCATTTTAGCACGAGCTACGCCCGTTTGAAGTTTGCAACAATGTTTGCATAATAGGATTCAACGCCGTCAACAATCTTCGTCCGCATCACTCCACTCTCTACATCCTACCACTCCGCCCCCGAAAAGTCACCATAGTCACGACCATTTGTCAGTTACGGGGACGTATGTGATGATGACAAAGTTACTCATAAGTAGTCTGGCAGACTTGATATTTTAGATGAGACCCAACTGCGAAAAATCCGAACTTCGGCTGGATTCGAACCAGCGACAGAAACAGCACACCCAAAATCGGTAAGCACTCTACCAGCTTAGCTACGGAGCCACGCCGGATGATCAGAAATTGCACATTTGGACCTAGTTACACATTTAATCAACTGTATCATCTGGAACTGACCAAATGCCCCAGCCGATTGACTACCCAAACAGGATTTCTGGATCAGTTCACACTGGAATCCACCAACACCAACGATGTGCATGTCATCCATGTCATCTGCGTATGTTGAAATACTGCAACTGCGTAACAGACCTATTCAAATAAACGTATCTGTGATTATACCAGATTTTTCGCAAAATCAGGCGACTGTTAAAACTCAACTTGTATCATTCCGTTCCTTTGTCATTTGAGGATAGGTGAGGTCACGTGAATGTGTGTAGTTCGACCTTTAAAGACTGACACTTCTCGAAACACAAAATGTCAACAGCAAGGTTGGAACAGACGGTCAGTTGAAGTGAACATGTTACATAGAACCAGTACATTCATTGGATTTCACACTGTGGACAGCCTTGGGTATTTTTATTTGAGTCCATTGCTCTGACACTTGCAAGAGTTAGCCATTCATGAAGATAAGTAACGCGATCTAAGACCTCGCAAGATTATCCTTATTGCAAGTGTACTTAAAAGGCACCCACTGATTAGAGCATTTGCAATCGGACGTCAATATGATCTTGCAGTCGAGTTGCATTAGAAATTCAGTTTATGGGTTAGGATAATAGTATGTCTGTTAACAAATGACTTTTGAAATATATGGTCATCTGGCTTACAGTGATTGGCCTAGTAAGAGGACTCGTTTTACGAATTAAAGCGTACAAATTCTAATCAGAAATGGCGTTCCTGAAGAGTGGGCATTAGAAGAGAAAAGCACTTTGTGAGATAGATTCTCCAAGAGAACCTCGGTGATTCATCTTATAGTAAACTTAATATGTCGTTTTGCGTGAATTAGGTCGATAGGTAGTTGGTGTCTTTGAGAAATAAAATCCAAATACTATTCCAGTTAAAATTCATCATATAAGGGTTTGCAGATAAAACAGTAGTCGAAACGAAAGTTGACTTCTGGTTCTCTGGTGAGCGTCATGAGAGTGACCTGTTCTGGCAGCGGTGTACAAGCAAAATATCTGATAATCGCACTTTTAGTGAGCAGCATTTTTTTGTCGAACAGTCCCAGAATTACTACTAAGCAGTCAAATTTCATCAGTTCTTAATAAAGCTACTTCAACACTGATGCTCTTTCTTGTCTCATTGATTTTGGGTCTACTGAAAAGTATTATGAACTGTACGCCGCCTGTGTACATGCACCATTCTTCTAGCACATTGAAGTACATGTAAATTCTAACAGTGTCAGTAGGCAGACCCGGTCGTTCACTAGCTACATGTTACCCTTAAACAGCAAGTAGGGACTTTTACGGTACATCACTATTATTCAGGTACAACATGAACGCGCTGGCTAGTTGACCTCACACGTTACAGCAGTTCACAAAAGCTAATCAACCCAAACGAATGGGTATGTATCAGTGAGTGCTAACTGCTGAACACTGAGTGAGAAATACTCATCGTTCCGTGCTACAGTGATATATGTGATTACCTTGGTCGCCTATTCACGCCAAGCACCACTCAGTTAGTCGCGGTAATTAAAAAAATACTGCTCACGATGGGATGGAAAGTGGTGATTGAATGAATGACCAGCATTCATCCAATGATTAGCAAAACTTCTTTAACAATTCTGAGCAAGTGGTTACCGCTCCAGTACTTGTCTGTAAAAGTGTGATAAATATGAGCAAGGGCAAAACACCTCATTGTGTACACTGTACACACTTTATTCGTGCAGGCTGGGCGCTACTAACCAAAATGTCTAGTTTTTGTTAGCAGTGTACTTGTGCTTTATAGTCTAGTGTACATTGTTGTCATTTGTGAGTTCTGAAGTTATGAACTGGAAAGGATATGTATGCTCATTTTCGCCTAATCTACCTAATAGCAACACCTCATCTATTAAAGCATTCTGACTGAAATCGTGGAGTGGCGCTGTTACAGAGATTTCATTATGACACAATCCAGATTGCAAGAACGGGCGTTCACTTAGTTCAAGAAAAGTTAATAATCGCATATACTGACAGTTACTGACGACCTTACTGGTCTGTTTCTCTGAGACCTGATGGAGGCTGACAGAATAAACATTTTGACCGAGTCCGTATGTGACAGGCAACTATCGCAAATGTTTTATATTTGTTTCCAATTTCATCACATTCTAGGACTCTTCCAATTCAACCGGGGACAAACTGTCCGCCAGCTGATGAAACCTGTCCTCATGGTTGGACACTCCGACTGGAATTTGATGCGTGTCTGTGCTATCGACCGGATTTTCTGGATGCGCGTCTTAACTGGTGGGGTGACACGGTTTTTGCCCCTTCAGGTCATCGGAAAATGGATAGTGTTCCACAAGCAGACGGGTCCAGAGGATCTGTGGCTGAGAACAGGGCACAGAGTTTCGCACGAAGTAGAATTTACGACGAAGACGACGATCCTTATCTGATTCGAGTGGACTATACAATGGCATATGTGGATAACAGTTCGGTCCTAGGCCCGGGGATACATTGTCCACCTACATGGGAATTCAATGAGTTCAACTGTTTCTATTACTTTGGAATCCCAATGAGTTACAATGAGGCTCATGAGTTTTGCCTTACAGAGGTTGGTGCGATTTTAGCAAGTGAGTTTACCTCAAGCTTTTAATTGAAATGCTAAAGTAGAACTTCCATTTTGATTGGTTACGAGACTTATGCATACCGCTTACTTTCTATATGTTGTCAGTTGAACATTACTCACAACTGACTACAGCTTTCACATCCCCATAGACTTTTCAGTTATCCCCTTTCTAAAAGAAACACTACATTCGGGTTTCGCTCTTGTTACAGCTCATCACTAATGCGTCATTTTCATGACCGCGATTTTAGCTTAGGTGTTGTTACTGGCTAGTGGGCTTTCGCACTTTGATCATTCTTAAAAGTGTCAGATACCCTATTTTTATTTTGGTGCACATTTTCTAACATCCCCCTGCTGTGGTTTTGAACCCTTCTTCGTTGTATCTTTGTATTGCCTGTCAATTAAGTTGCTGTACTGAACAGTGCTAATAATATGCCTGATGTGGCCGATGTACTAGAAATTGTCTTCCAGTACTGGGGACCTGCTGATCGAGATATATTGCCCAAAACCCTAGGGCATATACGAAGTGGTGGGCTCTGCAGTAGTTCGTCATGACAGACTCAACAAAGTCAAAGAATTGAAACTTGTCTTTGTCATCATAAGGCTAGTCTTCCAACAGCTCAATTATCCAGGCAAGTTTGATGAGGTACACAAACTTTAATGCCAGTTTTCGCAATTCGTTTGCTGTTAGCGTGTACTAATTTCAAATCTGAGTGTGCATGTCCTAGTTGAACTTTTCTTATGTTGGTTTAATACTGCTCCACTATATTTTATTTTTCTACAATCCTTACTGTTTTCTTAAAATAGTCGTCTTTGTGTGCTTTCTGTTCCTGTCGTTTTTTAGCTTCATTCAAAGTGCGTGATAGAGTCGTTCTAAACTGCAAAATCCAGACAGTTTCCATTACTAGTTGGTGTTAGAGCCTAGATTCTTATTTATGCACACCCAGTTACTAACCTGTACGAACAGGTCTTTTATAGATAATTTATAGAACAGCGACAACAACATTCATTCATTCTACTTTACATGATAGGGCCAAGGTGGTGTCAAACGTAGCTACAAAAAAAACATTATACCGGTGTGTCATGCAGATCGAATGTTTACATAAAGTTCGCGTTGGCCATTTTGAAACCAAACGTTCCAATAAACTGAAGTGTCTGACCGTTACTGAACACTAGTTCCAGGTTCACTTATGTACCTGTTTGACACATATATTGGGCCAGTATTTTGGCTGCATTCGTCGTGGACAGAAGCAGTAATTTGGTGCAGTTATACAAAGGGATTAATTCAAAATTTAGGACAATAAGCTAGAGTGTACGAACAATTGCTAATGGATTTCGAAAATTTAATTACCCAGTTCATCGATTTATGATGAGACCTGCTGAAGTTGGGGAAGACATTAAAAGCGTACATTCTAATGTTTGTTCGAGCTATATAAGCGTGAGGCTATGTAGTTGGTTTCTGTGCTAAACCGCAGCGCTTCATATTTTGGGCGTTTACCTGTACCTAACGTTTCTGCAAGGAGTGTACGAAAAACAATGCAGGAAACTACCTAGTTAGTTTTTGGGGGAGATTACTAGGGTGTCCCTTCCTAACAACCAATGTGCCCCGCAATGCTTAACCCATGGGTTATCATCATTTCTTCCGAAAACAAATCCGGCAGAAAGCGATCTTCGGTAAAGAGGATATTTGATCTGGACCAACCGGAAGCCCTGTAATGTTATTAGCGTAACCTATAAAAAGACGACACACAGCCCAGTCAACAGAACAACGGTTAAGATTCATTAACTGATTTTTGGAAGATTTTCGATAACTCTTGTTTGTTAACCGCCTCTGTGAGATGAGAATCACTCCAGGATTTATATACGGAATAAAGGTTGAAAAGTTGGTGTTGTTTTTTACGCATCCCGATCTGTATTGGAAAGCATTCAACTTATCCACAGATCACGAAAACGACAACGTAGCGAACAAGACTTTTTCTCTGTGTCTGATAATCAGGCTAATTACAACAAAGTAAATATGAAAATTAGAGTGAGTCAGAAAAATGGTAGGTAGAGGTTGTGGAAGGTGTGTTTGTTGTCACTCACTCAATCATTGTTTCTAATTGGGAGCCTGACTGATTGTAGATCAGGGGAGCCTAAGTGTCCGCAAGAAGCCCTTTTGAGCACAAATGTCAGGGTTGTGAAATCAGATACTAATGGCCACTACAGATAGTGTATTGCTTCCCCTAATAAGGAAGGAACAACGGTAATAACTGTAGGCTAGTGATACAAAACAAATGGCTGAAAAGTGAGGATATGGCCTTGTGGGGGGCACGGCAGACCTTAGTCCGACTTCGGTTTGGCAAACGTATTACAGGCCTACCTCGGGGGGCAGCTAACAACAGCTGATTAACGAATACAGCAGAAGATCGAATACATTATCACACTACTTAAATTATTTCAGTAGCCAGGTTAATTCACATTCCAAAGATGTGCACCATTTCTGTTCAAGAACTCATCTACACCACATTGACTAGAACGTCTAGAACATACATGCGCAAAGGTCGAATGAGTGTAATCTGTAGGTTAATTGGTTCATCTAATGTTGGAGCTTCAAAGAATAGACTTGAAGATGATGAGTTAGACTATGTAAAAGTTTAGTTTGTAGCGAGTGGTTTGAGTTGTATCACATGGGTAGTTTGTTAAACCTCTTGGAAATTTGTCTCCGTTTATTCACTGTGTATCTGAAGTATGGAATTACAGTTTTGTGACAAAACAACGGGACAAGACACGAGTAGTACAACTTGCGGAGTTCAAGCTCTGGAGAGGATAACATAGTTCTCATCTCGACCGAACTGTGTGCTACTGTCACTACTAGCTCGAAGTTTGCACAGGAATTCTACTGTACGTCTCGACTTACCAGCGAAAAGATACATCGAAACCAAGGGAGACTAATCCCAGCTCCGTTCCGTTTTAACATCTGTTGAAAACGTACCAAGACGACGCATAAAAAAGTTGACACAGATCAAAAGAATTTCATTTCACCGGTATCTCATTCAGATGAACTACCAGCCCACTCGGACGATTTTTTGCACCACCTGTTTCACCCCGGCCATAACTGACACAATGTTAATTCAACACGGGATTCACATACAGTTTATGACTGTGGGCTTCCAGTGGACTGTAACCGTCACTGTATAAACCACCTCCGCCAAGCTATCGAAATCATATATGTGTGGAGTTAGTAAAGAGCCAATGAGAGAAAATCGTGTGGAATTTGTCATATTTTTTCAATCACAAATAAGCAGGTTATCTACAATTATTGAAAGCTTTGCTATTAAAGCTTTTGCGGTTCTCGGAAAATATGAACAGGTTAAAGTTGAGTGGTAAGCAGTCTCGCAACTTTATTTCGCCCTAGTAACTTTGGTCATTAGAAACCTTAATTTTGTCGCGACTGATGCTTCAGAAGCACGAATGGAACGGACGTGAGAGAACGTACTGCGCGCTGTGTCAATAATGGTTATTCAACAAGTCCTCCGTGAAGTCATAACGACTTAAAAAACAGAAGAATCTGCCGTTCTTCTTTAATACAGTGGATGCGATAACCACGAAAGCGCCTACTTACCGAAGCCAAATTGATCGCGGACGTATCGTGGACGACGAACCTATCGGAGGGTTCGGGACTGTCAGTGTTCTGAGATGACCTACTGAATGGATTGTAGTGACATTGTGGGAGAAAGGCTTTCCATACCTCCTCACCTATCCGGTCCCGAATTACATCAAACACTATCCACACCCACCGTTTGTGGCAGCCGTGTCCCGATTCGGCTATTGTAGTGACCGGCGCCAAAAGATGCATGTACCACCTAGAGTTCCTCTCACAACTCGTACCCAAATGATCAAGACTGGAAGGCGTGTGAGTGAATGTCTTTGTGCTCCAACTTGTCAGCGATAGGTAGCCATATAGTAAATTAATACAGCAGTGAGATTCCTCTCTCAGAAACAAAACCAGAGGGACTGCACTGTTAAGATCTAACCTGGGAATAAAGATAGTGGCAGTATACTACGAGACGTGGTTTAGTATAGGAGTGTAAATTAGTGCATATTGTATAGAATTAGGAAAACGAACAAAAACTTAAGTTCGTATTGGGATATTAAACAAAACCAGCACCCTACAGTGCAATGAAATAGATGTAGAAGGGAATATTTGACAGACCTTCATGACTCAAGTTTCTGAAAAGAAGAGCGAGTGATCAATCATACGACGCAGGTTTTCTATTGATACGAATGAAATTGAAGATATAACCACGTAATCGAGTTAGTCAACCGACTTCTAACGGACCGGTCGTCTCCCTCTTGACAACGCGCTATGCATAGGGTGATGATCTATTGATCCCGTACTGCCAGCGCATTCACGGCTATATTTGTCCTAACACCTTATGGTCATACCACAATGACTTACTGTAGCGAAAAGACGTCCAGTAAAGCACAATCTTTATTGTCCAACACGCCAGTTACCATGCCACACGCGCGTTCGCTATTTTGAACCACAATTCCAGTCCACAACACGTCGTGTGCATTTCCGCCCGGTTTAGATGTGTGATTGGCGCCTTCTATCCGCCTGTTATTCCTCGTCCGTTGATCCGATTTCGTTGGGCGTTGACTCGTCCGGTCGCTCGAGTTGTCCTCCGTCTATCCACTTTGGGCTTTGACCGTACTCCATGACAGTGTTGAGATGTTCCTGCGAGTGTTGGAATAATCACGCCTCCAATTTGGTTATCCATCCTACTTTGCCTGTCATGCCTCGCCCGTTGGTCCGGTCCGGTCGAGCGATGACTCATCCGGTCGCACACGCCGTCCTCCATTCGCTCGCTGTGGGTTTTTGAACGCACCTCCCTTTGTGTTGAGGTATTCCGCCGAGAGTTGGAATACTCGCACTTCCTGTCTGACAACCCACCATATTACGGCCCCTTTAGTTCCTTTGACTACCACACACTTGGCTTCATGATAGGTCAGCTGTCGCTCACTGAACTTTCAGGGGTTTGCTGGTATCGCACTCCTACGGACGGTCCGTTTCAAGGCTACGCTCTCCCATAACCTAAGATCCATAGTATAATGCGAATGACTTAATTGGATAGTATCCAGACATTGCACCTTCTGATCATCAAGATTTCGCTTACTTGATTTTATCTGCTTGTACAACAACTGTCTTGGAAACCGTTTGCCACTCTTCAGACAGAAGTATCCTAGCCAACGAAACTATCTGAACTCTAACATGACTAATTTTGTGTGTGGTCACTCTCCGGAGTATCTCAGTGTTCAGAGCAATGCCCATACTACTCCAGATGCGTCATAGGCAATGAAGATAGAGCGGATTAGCTTCCGCTAATTCCGTTGCTGTAATGTCAAACAGATATCGTGGTTCTTATCTTCACGCCACGATCCTTCCAGACTTCTTTCAAGACGTCTGAAAGGAGGGCTAACCTTGGTCACGTGGACTCGTAACTCGCAGTCTATCGACAGATCTGTCGACAGATTGTTACACAAGTAGCAAAAGTCTGTGTAGGTGTCCACAATTTCTCGGCTACTGCGAATTCTAGGTGTAAACACAGCACCCATATTAGGAGAAGGCTGGAAATAAGAAAGTATCTTACTTGTATTTGTATCCAAATCAAACTTCGCCGCAGCCGCCGCCGTCAGGATAAATCGTACCCATTTACCAAAGTGTATCAATACTGCGCAAAAATAGCGAACAATGACATCCAAACGGTCGAGTTGAGTAACATACTTGGATTACGGGAAAATCGAATTCATCGGACTACAATCCGTACGGTATTCAACTTGAACATCCTCCTCCGAGTTCTAAAAAGAAGCTGTTAGCCTAACAGTCAAATATAAACTAAACGGGGTTTAAACTAAGACACAACCCTGCATCACACCACTTTTAATCTTTAGACCTCGTAAATCGATTCACCCGATCGCTCTTTTGTCTTCCTATCCTCAAATGGTATTCTAATTAAGTTAAACCGACTATCTGAATATCAATATTTACCAAGAAACGTCTGCAATTTTTCGCAGTTAACGGATTCAGACGCGTTGAAGAAATCCACGGAGAGAGCATACAGTCGCCAGTTGCGCTCACGGCACTGTTCCTGCAGCTGGTAATCAGTGAGCACCATGTCAGTCGTACTGCCACTGGCCACACTATCCCATTGGAATATTCATCTCCAAAATTTCTGCATTAAGTTGTTCAGGCCAGCTTCTTGACAGAAAATCTCCATCATAGCTCAACAGGCCAATCCTCCGATAATTGTCCGTACTCTGCTTGTTGTCCTCACAATTAAATATGGGTAAACTGAGAGCATCATTGAATTCCTGCCGGTCTGTCTTCCGTTCCCAAATGAAGTGACCTGACTTGAACGGAGTACGATCTGAAGCTGCCTTAAAGGTTCCCATGTAAACCCGTCTTTCTCAACAGCCTTTCCGATTCGCAGTAGTCCAATAGCATTCTGAATATTCCGGGTGGACAGCAATCAGTTGCAGCAGGTTGATTCGGTGAACTGCTGAAACGATTGCACCAAACGCCAAAATGCCCTCCGGTTATGTGCATAAAATGCCAGAGGTTTCGTTCACCAGTGCTTCTGCAGGTTGAACAGTAGGAGGAAAACTCGTCTTCAACAAACCACAGAGGTCTTCATGTTGCCGGCGGTCAGCACAACCTTATATCAACTTATCTTGTTTTTCCATTGGTCTTCTTTGATTCCACTAGACTGTTCGGTGGGTTGACGGCTAACACTCTGGAACGTGCCGCCTTTGATTTCTCTACTTTAAGTCCACTGCGGGAACAGCAAAAGCTGCATTCTCCTCTCAGATCATGTTAGAGGTAGCTACTTTGCTGTTGCAGAGTCAGTCCGGTCGTTTCTGGCGGTGAATATCCATCAACTCAAAAACTGCCGTCGTGATCTATTACTTGAAGTGCTGCCACATGCCGTCAGGAGTAGTGGCTTCTGGAGTAACTTTGAGACGAACGGAATGTGCACGCTGAAATTCTGTCCACGTTTTGGCGTTTTCAGTCGCTAAAATAAACGGATTTGCAGATATGACAAACACCTGACTTCTGACCAGCTTGTGATTTGTGCAACATCCACTCCAAAACATCCCCCGCAAAATACGTACTTCATGAATGTTGCACTGTCGTACGATCACATAATAAAGCAAATGGTGATGATCGCTTCGTGGACAAGTCAAGGTCATTATATCGCTTGCATCCAACTAGAATCGGGTGTTTGTTATAGTCAGCACATGTGGATCAGACGATTACCATTCGCACTAATGCACCAGTATCATGGGGTCCGCGGACTTCCGATCAGGTTGCTAAGTCGCGCCCACCTTACACGTCGAATTAGCCCAGGATAAACAGTCGGTCGCTCATCGGTGTCAAGCGGATTGTAGCTGATATCTGATCATAGAACTGTTATTTTGTCATCGGCGTGTTACACTTTTGGATCAAGAACACAAAGAAACGTGACAGACCTACATCAACTGAGTCGTAGGTGTATGGGCGTAATTTAGGGGCCTGATGCCGTGCGGTTCGTTTAGCATCGGGGAGTCTGTCTAGTCAGAAATTGCGAAACCGACAAAGCTCTCCAGAGCACCGTCTGCCGAATAACGTATCCCATAAAGAGGGTCCGTGGTCAACGTACACTATTACAATCTTGGTACAAGTGGCGCAGGTCCTCTGGTTGAATCAGCCCCTTTGTTACAAACGAAGTAAGAGAATGTTCACCTTATCAACGTTAAGCTATGGTGACAAACGTATGATTTTGCTTGGTCTGAGTATTGAATAGGATTATGAACAATAGTTTGAGGAAGCATTGCGTCGTCAGTTGTTGAGTGAATTCCATAGAACTCTAGCACTTAAATTGACCGTCCGTTTGTCAAACTAGGAATAGACAATGTCAACTTGGAAGTAAGCTTATCAGTTTAGGTCTAGCCAGACACAACAGTTCGACTCCTTAAGTAGTTAATATTTTTGATGACTGAACAAACATTTCAAGTAAACCACTTATACCCCCTAATACATTCCCCTGAATAAGATTACATACACGTGGTTTCACAATAAAAACTCTCAGGTTTTGCGATAGGTGTTTTGACATTTCTGGAGTTTTCGAATTTTATATCTCTGTTCTGAATCGTCCCAGCTCAACTGGTGCAGCATAGGAGTGCGAAGTTCCTTTTATTGGGCAAAACCTAGAATTTTTATAGTAAGACCTAGGTTTAAAAGTGTAATATTTTCTTTTATTTTGGCTAAGATTCGTAGGGCAAACAGTAAATCCCATGACGAAAATCGGATTTTACCCCTGAACGGTCACGTGTGTATAAGTTCTTTGAGTCTTCAGAGAGATTTTTATAAGATAGGCGATCAGAGCCGGATGTCGCATGTGAAGAGCAGCGGATGTTCTGAACGTGGAGACGACCATCAAACTGACAACAGCATGCAATTTATCAATCTGACAAAATTTGATAATCTGGACAGTGTAGGAATAAATCTGGGCTTCACTCTCATTGGTCGATTGCCAGCTGGCAACTTTACCGGACGCAACGGAAAGCCCACTCCCAGAACCACCCACTTATCTCTTGTTCACATTTTCAGTCTTAAGATTATGTTTGTCGATGTTGTATGTGTTTTCCCGTTGTAACAACTACCAGCATTAACTAGCTAGCTTGAAATTAGAAGTACAGTTGATACTACTCGTTTAAATTCAATAGCTATTCTCTTTAATCTCATCGTTTCAAATATGCCCATTACGGTAATGAGAATAAAGACATATAGGCGAACATATGTTTCGATATCACGATCTAACTCTATTAATTCCTTATATAATTGTACCGGCCTGAAGATGAATTATCGAAAACATATGTTCGCCTATATGTCTTTATTCTTATTCTCTTTAACACGTTTTTGTCCAAACAATCCAGAATTGGCGTATTCAACGGGTTGTCGTGAGCATCTAAAGAGATGGTAACTAATTACAAATGGTGTAATTGGTCAGAGATAAATTTGCTTGATTTTGGAACATGAGGTTCATAACTAGGGTTCTGTTAGACTTAAGATTTGCCACAACCCTTTCGGAAGATTCGACACAAAAGTGGCTACGTAGTTTACAGCCTACTAAAAATGGTTCGGTTTCGTTAGAGTGACACAGACAGCTGCCACTAGTGTAAATCACCTCTTTCCTTGCAAGTTGACATTCCAGTTAAGTGCTCACAGACACGCGTCCTCCAGTATTTATCGTGTAGTCTGTGCGACCGTCAACATGGCAATTCCATGTACAACTGAAAGGCAGTCTGTCACGTGAAACATTACCTCTAGGTCAGTCACGTACATTTGTGGTGATGATGCGCTGAATGGACTACCATTTCGTTAATCGGTTTTTGAGGCACCTAACACCTAGATGTTTCTGTTGGATAAATCAAAAGGCGGAGTTGCCAAAGTCCCGACGCCTTATAGCACACAGCTGGGCGTAAAAGAAAACAGATTTATTTCGCTGGCCAGTAGCTGAATTATAAAAGCGAACTTGTGAAACTCTCCAACTATCTGTTTGCAGTTCTGGCTTACTGGTGCTCGTTCCCTTTCCAATACATATCATAGAATGCACATTTTTGACTGATGAGACCGTGAGGCATGACATCCTCCTATAGTTCTCCTCTTTTTATTTGTGTTTTCAAATTATCCCCCTCTGAATACTCTATACCATTTTAATACTTTAGTGCTGCACACAGTACGTCGTTTGTTTATGTCGACTGTGATTGTTCTATCAACCCCACTATGATTTTCGCTAAACTTGTCGCGATAGTGTAACACTTATCTGTCAACTAACGGTTGTTCATTAAAACTTCAAAACTTCGACAAACACTAATCTGGACTCGCTCGTCTCAGCTAGCCTGTCGCCCTAGTTTCCAAACATGTGATGTGCGCCTACAGCCAATCACCCACTCAGCCTATCGTAAACCTTGGCTACAAGCCAGTGACCTTGGGATAAACGTTGTCCCACGTGACACGCTGAATTGTAACGCTGTGCCACAGGAAAATGACTTAATGTCACGAATTAAGTACAGAGGAGAACTCGTTTGTGGACAAAATATGGTGATGAAGCTTGTTGTCTGCCGAGGAGAAGAAGAAGAAGAAGTGTTACATCAGCAGTAGCTACTGTTGATGTTCAAATAAATTTAAGCACGTCCATTGGTAGGCATGTTACTTTGTTACCAAATCTCTCACAACAATTACTCTAAGGCATCCCAGAGTAGCGAAGGTCGGGCGGAATTTGCTAGTCAAACAAAATCAGCAAACAAATCACTGAAACCAAGGTTTTTTTAATTACGCAGCCAATAGCGTGATATCGTTGATGATGTGACCCTAGCAAATTAGACCCAGTTCTATTCCGTCCAATATTGATAACCTAATGACACTCCATTATTGGACTCTACACTCTACAGTGCCACCTACACTGTGTTGTTTGGTGGTATACTTATTAAACTCTTACCCGATCTAGATACTGGAACTTGTGTCGTGTGCTCTTCTCATCTTGATGAGAAACGACGTATGATAGTAAATGTTATTCCAACATTACAGTTATATCCGAGCAGACTAATGAATAAATATTCGTACATCAGAATTATAATACACAGGTTTCCCACCAGTTTATTAGTAGGTCAATTCTTACAAAATAATTCCCCCGCTTTTTTCCTAACGGCTACCATCCACAATAATTTTCGTCATTTAAAAGCATTGTCGGCTTAATAAGGGCGACATCCAGTAATTATTAGACTTCCGCTTTTTTAAAGTCTTGTCTGATAGCTTAACTTTCATGAGTACATCAGGGCGAATGTTACGGCGTCAGAAAGCAGAGGTTTATAACGCTCCAAATTAGAAACAAATCTCTGTAAAAGACATTAGTTATGTCGAATAACTTAGGTGAGTCAAAGTGTGAGTCCTGCTGAATAATACTGGATGTCTAACATAACACATCATTAGATCGCTGCTGGGAGAAGGTATGGAGTGTTTGAAACTGGATTAAAATGGAATCGGATAGCCTGCATTAATGGGCGATTACTTACGGTGCTGATCAGAACAATGGACAGCCATCACGGACTGAACATGACATGACCTATACTGCTACCTTGCCGAGGTGGTCGGGCTTGTGTACTGTT
>LUCH01003795.1:0-33831 GCA_013368495.1 Paragonimus heterotremus
CTGGTTCCCGGTGTTTGTCGCGGGTTTCTGCGACTACTAATCTCCTCTGTTTCAGCGTCCGAGAGTACAGACGTCACTCGGTGCATCATTGTCGTTGAAGTGACGTGCGACAGATTGATCACCTATGGGGTTGCCGTAAGGTTTACCTGTAAAATGTACTGCATTTTAACGGAGTCATTTTGGAGCCTTCGGGCTTGTTGGTGTACTTAGAGTGAATTATTTGAATGGCATCTTTTTTTCGTTTATAGATTCTGCTGTCATTGTGTCCTTAGTTCGGTTTTGCATTTTGGAATGCTCCGAGTCGTGTAATTTAGCTTATCGATTAGTGAGGGCTGATTCCGTAGTCGAGCTTACACTTTATACGTAAACATCCTTCATCGCACGGGTCGTTTCATGCCGTGTGATGTACAGACTCATTCAAGCAACCAATCTAATTATTGACCGAAAAGCAGCCCGTCAGGTTGATGTGCCTGGTTGACTCATAGTGGACTTCTGCAATGAAGATGAGGAGGCGTTAGTTGAAGCCTAAACTCACTTGTCTCAACTCGTGTGGACGCAGCGGTCAATCGATAATAGTTCCTATATTCATGAAAGTCTAGGACCGTTGTTGTTTTCACGTTCTCCAGGGTGTCCCACAAGACGTATTGCTACGTAGATTTAATGTTGGATAGTGAAAATGTGGAGGTTGCTAATGAGTTTGTGTGCTCGATTGTAGCGTGGTGTAATGGAAATGGGGGTCTGCAGGGCGGAAGCGGTGTTCGCTAATCTAGGCGGCCTGTGACCACAGAAAGACCTGTCTGTAAGGCCTGAGGGTAGCGTATGTAGAGTGACGATGAGGGCTGTATTACTTTGCTGCTGTGAAACTTGGGCGCTCAGGTTGGGAGACGTGAATCGCTTTCGTGTTTGGTCACTGATGTATGCGTCGTTCTCGCACCAGGTGGCATCAAAGGGTAAGCAATTAGGTGGTAGGGAAGTAGGTATTTGGTAATGATCGCCAGGCTAGTCCTCTTGTTCAAACTTTACGTCTACACATACTTAATTGACTGGGCTGTGTATGAAAGATGCCAGGTAGTCTTCTGTCACACCGAACACTCATTGTCGATGCTACGGCCCACTGGCGCAAGGTGAAGTGAACAGGTGATGACCTGGCGTAGAGAAATGAAATCGTTCACGAAAGGGTTGACCACTATGAATCGGGTTCATCTCACGGCCCAAACTCGGTGACTGGAGACCTTTGATGAAAAGGCAGCTAGTCGTGCGCAGTGGCGTCTGTGTTGATGCTTGTCCGAGTTGTCTGTGAACTGAAGGGATTTAATGACGCGGGGCAGTGAAGGCCGTGAAGAAGCTGTTTTGCTGATGACGCCTTACTTTCACTTGAAACTTTGTTGTTTGTTTGCAAGATGTAGGCGCTTTGATGTACGTTTGAATATAGACCTAGCTGTTTTTATTGGTTAGGCCCGTTCTCTTTTTTTCTTTCATGGTTGTGTGACTTAAGCATCAGTGTGAACTGCTGACCTATTGTTGTCTATGATGATATGGCTAGGTTTGTTTTCAAGGCGTAGACATCTTGATACCGAATGTTTGAACATGGAAGTTATTTTTACCAGTTGGGTATCGTCTTCCCTTTTTTCTCTCTCTTGCTTTCGAGGGTTTGCTTTTTTCGTGGTTGTGTGGCAGTGAAAACCACTGATGTATTATTATCTACGATGGTGATGGACAACAGACGTATGGTTCTGATAGATCCAGCTGGACTCAATGCGGATAGTAGCCAGTTCTCGGCACTACTTTATCCAATCTGCCTTAGTTTGCACAGACGAGCTTTCACCCGCTGGTCTGTGGTGTGGCCTACAAATCGTGCCCAAGTAGACGGAATCATCGGCAGGGGATGGCGTTGATTAAGCTGGTGCGTGGTATGAATCTTATTTTTTATGCGATAATTCCGTCACATGTCTAAAACATTTTAATCTTTAGGCTTGAACTCCAGATGGTCTCGACTTTTCGCGGAGTGGAAGAGTAATGAATGGGTACAATTGTCGGGAAGCCAGAAAATAAGCGATTTGCGATTTGATCAGTCCGTTGTTTCGACCTAGGCAGTTTGACTGTCAGCGATTTTGGCTAGACATATCTTCATCGCTCAGTTTCCAACTGGACATGCTGTTTTCGAATGGATCTCCGAAAAAAAGATGAAACAGCGGGCGTGAGCACTAACACTATGTTCGAAGGTAGTCACCTCAAATTGAACGACACCAATTAATTGGCACCTCAGTTTTGCGAGACATAGCGCCTGAACTATCGTCTGTTGGCACATATGCACATCAGTGAACAGACTTTGTCCATATTACTAAGTCTGACGGCAGAGACTTATTCACTGGAATCTCCTCGAGCTGGCTTTGCTCCACATGAGAGCTCCCAGCTCCATCTTGACCGCGTGCTCAGGCTACGCCATACCCAGAGACTAGGGGGGAGCATCTGGTCTACGACATCCGAGGTGGGATTCAAATGGATGGCAATACCGGGATAACCAAGGTGGGTTTAGACGGTACTCACATTTCAAACAGCTCATCAGACTAGTTTAGCGACCTATTTGCAGAAGAGTGCGGACATTAAAAGTGTCAGTGTCTTGATTCCTAGAAAGACCGGATGATAGGGAAGTAAGGTAATGAAAAAGCGGGATTAGTCTGTTGTAGCAACGACAACTTCAGATGCTTTCCGAACGTTTATGTAGCAGGAGGGGTTTGGTTCGAGGGACCCCAACCGGGTTGTCCGGTTCAACAGCCTGCTCCGCATGACAGCAAGATACAGGACTTTCTTGAAGACGCCTTCCTTACCAAGGCTTGCTTTTCTCTTGGTTGTCAGGCCGTTAAAAATCTAAGGACCCATGCTCGAAGGCATCGACTCAGTTCTTCCTCATTTGGTAATGTAACGCTTATCTGGTCTGGGAGCGTTGTGATTAAGATCCTGATATTTGGTTTCGGCTACTGCGGCACACGGTTTTTTTTCAAGGTTGCTATGCTGAATATTGTGTTGGCGGTAGCGACCAACCCTTGAGCGAGTGGAAGGTTCTGCTTGATGGTAGCTCTTTTACCGCACCTTCCTTGTGCGAAAGACAGTAGTGTTCCAAGTATAAAGAATGGTTTCGTCGTGCGCTTTTGGAATTGATCGTCTCTACTTAAGTATCTTTATTCAACATGTACAACCTCACCAGTGTGATTGCATATCGTTTGACTGCATCCCTCTGGCTTGTGTGATAAGTACGGGTCAGCGATAGAGGGATGTACGCTCATAGGCAATGACTGCAAGGGATGGTTAACTATCCAGTAACTTGTTTGGGTAGAGTTGTCGGAGGCGCACCCACTATTTAAGACAGTGGTTTGCTTCTTTTTGTTGCCAAGTGTGCCAGAACTAGCACGCTTATTCTGAATGTTGATCACTCCGTCATCAGTTCTTAGCCAGCTAGTGTGGTGGGTCAGTTTACTAGGTTGGGCACATTGTCAGACTTGGATAAACCTTTCTGTGTGCAAAGTACATCATGTGTCAATTTATTTTTCCATATTTACATAAAACATACTTGCGAGCTTTTGCTGCTTTTCCAATGTTACCAACTCGCGTTTAGTGAACCACGAGTAGACTAACCCCATAGAAATTACTACAGTGTTAGTACTACGACCTCATTCCAGATGAAGTTGAAGGGAAGCGTGATTATGAGCCATCTTGATGATATCAGCAGTCAAAGGGGGGCGCATACCTCAGGGTTTCCACATGTTCATTGTTATACGAGGGTCTTGGGATGCATACCGAAACTAACTGATGCGAGATACGCTTAACTAAACGAAGATGGTGACTGGCATTTCAGCTCCTCAGACCTTGGACATCTTTGTTAATCACATAGAATGATTGTCGTTGAAAAAATGATTGGGCTGTGAGTGAAAGGAAGTCAATATCCCTGCGGCTTTCGTTGCCTTGGGTCACTAAGTGTACTTCACAGTCAGCTCGGCCAATGGCGGCGTTCATGCAGTTGAGCCAGTTTGTCCGCCACCTTACTCTAAATATGCATCCACTGGCTGTGAGTCACAAATGCCTCAGCTTGCGAACCAAACGTGACCCACAATGGGTGACTTCATTCCCTTAAGCCAGACCATCATCTGTCCACCTCGCACTTTACGCCAGTCAACCGCAACATCCGCAAAAAGTGCTCTACGTGGCAGACGACTAGCTGGCATGCTTACTACGAATTTTAGTGCTCTATGTCTGCATGTTAAGACCAAACAAGTGAAATCGCCTGACAGTCTACTAAATATCAGCCTCCTAACATTTTCGTTGCTTACCTGGTGGTCATATATCTTAGGACGGTTGACGTTTCCTACTTTGTGCGGTCGGGTTTCATAGCCGTTAAGCAGTAGCCCCTAATCGCTATGTATGTGCGACCCTTCAGCTTCAGAGAATATCCCTGTACCACCAGATATACCCTAGAGTGGCGGATGCCGCTTTTACCTTCTCTGTACCTCCGCCGGTGTTGGCGCAACTCTTGGGAATCAGTCAATTTGATCCTATCTGTGTCCTGTTGTCAACTATGCTAAGTGGTGAGACGATTCGGACCCTCTCTTCACAAGGTGTACCTGTGGGCCGAGACAGCGTCGTCTTGCAATGACTAGTTAGTCTGACCTGATTATTTGAAGTACGCCTCGCAGTTAGTCGCCGTACCCCAGGCCAGCTTAAGTGTGGTTAGGAAACCTCAACCCGTTCCTTCCACTTGTGCAGAAATAGTCCGTACATGAAGCGGATCACTTGTATTGAGTCGCTCACTTTATATCCTCCGTATGCGCATTCTTCCAACTAACTACCTGGGTTGATGTTGCCATTCATCAGCCCGACTTCCGTGCTCCAGCCGATGGTTAACTTTTAGTCTGTCGGTCAGCGTGCGAATTAGGACGGGCCTAAGTGAAGTCGGACAATGTGCTACAGGTCATGTTGGGTCGAGTAAGAATTGTGGGTGGAATAGACGAGCGGTGTTCAACAGGGGTCCAGTAAACCATCAGTGGTGGGAGGTAGACGTCATCGTCCTTTGGTGGATCTTCAGCCCATGCATTCACGCACAGATGCAGCTAGTCTGAATGAAAATATTGCACTTTCTATACCTACCTGGTTTGGGCGTTGCGAACTGCCCCGTCCATTTCTTTGTTCACAAGTGTGCAATATTACGACGGAACAAAAACCAAACCCTCGTGCCGTTCAACATAGATTCTCACTCTGTCAACAGCATCACTTTTTAGGTATTAGTTTCTGGTCTTCTTGATTATTCAGGGACTGTTTAAACGATGCGACTTGCTCAGCCATGTCGTTCACTGTTGGAACAATGAACTTCCATAATGCACCCGAGTAATCCAATCTGCTTGACGATTACCTCACAGGCTATCTTCAGATAAAATTAGTCCCTATGTTTTCAGATGCATTTATGTTAACACCTTTTGTGTTCAATTTATGCCCGAATCTTTCCTTACTTAGTATTCGCATTCTTAGATTTGTAAACGATACTCCGTCAATGCGACTGAGCAGCCCACCGTTCTATCAGGTCTCGGCCGCGACCGTCTGTATTTTTTGCGTCACAACTTTCCGATTGTCACTCGTAAATCAACACGGCAAGATTGATCTCTTCCTTGTCTACGCCTACCAAGTTGCCTGAATACCTTCGTATTGTGATCTTTGCTGCTGTTTTCTACCTGCCGATCCTCCCATCAACATTTCTTACAATAGGGTAATTGACTAGGGATATCACTCATCGTTACACGAGGACGACGAAGTGGTCATTTTCACCATTTGCGGAAACTTTCTACTTACGATTAAAACCGAGTTTTCCCAGCGTAATGAGCTCAACGTTCCGTTCAAGTTTTGCACAAACTTACCGTGCCATTCCGGCATCCCTAGAATGAGGAAAGTATTCTGTATGATTACTTCTGTTAGACACTACACCGTCCAGGCAACCTGGCAACTTCATATGCTCAGAATCCTGAACGTTGCCTTTACATGGCGAAGTCCGACTGTCATTGCACTGTGTGCGTCGTTCGACACAACAACTCGGTTTAGTCATGACAACATGGACAGTTGATCGATTAATGAACATTGCGTTGATGGTTAGGAACTGACAGAGACACTCAGACTGCGCCCTGCACGGTAGTTTTATATCAAGTTACTCAGTCTCTGATGCTGGCTGAGATAGTTGGCGGGAAATTCATCCACAAGAATTGGATCCGTATCGTAGCCTGTGGTTCAAATACCCAGACGCGCCTTCGAAACACTTCAATTTTCAAAGTGATAACTGCTCGTTGGTCCATGTAGGTAGCGGCCGAAGGGGATCCAACGCATCACTTTCGATGTAACTAGTGGTAAGTGGGATCCGCGCTTCACAGGTCTGGTCGGCGTCAGCCAAACTCACTTATTTTCTCAAGTGTCGGCGCCCACGCATCTTTTCTGATCTGATTTCAATGCGAAGGATTCTTCTTACTAAGCGTTTGACGGCACGGTGTTTGGTATGTCCATTTTTTCGTTCAGTAGAATGCACGTACTTCGTTTTTCCAGAAATTGAACGTGAAATCCTCTTTGATTGTGTGTGTCTCATTCGACCAAAAATGTCTAGTCCGTCTCAGTCATCCGTTTCAACCTCTTTGGACGAAAGGTCGAATGACCACTTTCGCCCTTCTGAGTGCGTACTTTTCATTGTTCCAGCGTCAACACGAGTGGAACGAAATGGTCTGTCCCGGCTACTTTCGATTTTAAACTTTACGCAAAGGTTTGCCGCAAAAGCCCCTTCCTGGTGTGACGAACAAAACGGGTTGCCCAGGTTTTTGACGATCAGATAAATGGTGTCGGTGCCATGAGGTAAACTATTGAGCGCCCTCTAAAGGACGAACGTGGCCAGAATTTGCGGCTTTGTTGCAAATCATACAATCGGACGGGCAAGATCATGCATGTGGAATGTGTGAACTACGCGCGTAAACAGTCATCTTCTCGATGCACTGCGCTTTTGGGCAGTTTGCGGACGCACGACGTAGTTTATCGCCCAATACCTCCGTAGACTGCGAGTGAGCTCCATTCACTGGGAACCGGTAAATTTACCATTCAAGCTGATTGATCACCTATAGTTGACGTAGGCCATGAGTCGATCAGACGACAAGGGGTCGACAGTTAGAAGAGGCGACACACGAGAAGTGGTGGTTTCTCCTTACGAACTACCTAATAGGCGGCGTGGTTACATGCGATAGAACGTAGAAACACGTAGATGATGGAACACGAAGCCGACCGAAACCGACGGGTGACTGCAGATTCATCCAAGCATGTGAAGAAGAGTTCTACGATGACTTTCATTTGACCTGTAGGTGAGGTGCATAGTCGTCCGACAGATCAATGCTTTGAAGTTGTATGACCCGCACCGAATGATAAGTACATTTTTACCCGACAGTGTGAATAATCACACTTCCATTAGCCCCGTGGTCTGATTTTGACGGCGCTTCTTGTCAGCTATCTAACGGTGTATTTTATTATACGCTTATCCAGAGGAGTGGATAACTTGTGCTTCTTGGTCTGAAGTGCAGTAGTCGGTCCCATATTACTGAATAAGGAATCGTGTTTTTAACCGCATTGCCAAACGAAATTTGGCTTCCACTTGTCGGCAGTTATTTACTTCTCTTTCGATCATAGCTCGATGCCGTCGTGTCCCCATTTGTGAACCTCTGACGTGTGCCATCTTCTGTACTTTTGGTTTATGTCATAGGTCGTTTCCTGTACGTGTGTTCAGTGTAATCCTCATCGCATAGCTTTTTACCACTCTTCTGAAACGACACAACATTGGATGTGTACTTTTATGTTTGATTGGATGAGTTGCTCTTGGTGTGTTCGTCTCATTAGCGCTACATGCGTACACCATGTCGACTAGCTTACTATTGGCATATTTTGCATGGAATTTGAAAACCCTAGATCACCAACTCTAATGATTTGTTGAACCACAGTGCGGAGATGATCATTTCACAGACGTCGACCCTGAAACGGGAAACGTGGTGCAGAGTTTGGAATGAAAGATTCATTCCAGGAAGAATTGATCAACTTCTACTGCCATTAGTCAGAACGAAGCGGTTTACAACAGTTTTAACGCTGCTTCTACTTAGTGCTTTTTTCAGGGTCAATTTGACCTACGAGCTGAATCTACCTCGCTAGGAATCCTCGAACATGTTTGGGATTGGTTTGATCGCATTGTTAATGAAGATCGCAATATTACGTCTATCTTAGCTAGGACATATGCCCATCGATGCCACTTTCACATGGGTGGTCGCGTGGGATGTACGAACAGAAGAATTGGGCCGGTATTAGTGCTGATAAGACTGTGGCTAAGTATTAAACGCTAATGTTGAGATCTGCCCTTTCCAGAGCGACAAGTCATGCATAGGGAAAGTTCCTTAGTTTCAGTATGTTCATTCGAATGTAGGGAGCGTTCAGAACACTATCTGACACTGGAACGACGACTTGGTCAGTGCGGTCACTTTTCAACCTTTGATGATTGGGACAACTTCAAAATGGTTGAAGGCATGATATTTTATAGATTTTTTTGTTCAACTGAGCACAACATTGTATTCATAGTTAACAGAAATCGATCCCATCGACTTGACGCTAGGGGGTCTCGGAACTGTCGCGTCGTGGAGTGGCGAAAGTGGTCGTTTCCTTTTAGTTTATGTATTCGCCACAGAGTTTGGTCCAGTAGAGCTTAAATAAATATTACGAGTGTTATTGCTGTATCCCATCGATTGACGTCAGGTGTATAACTCAATTGATTTTCCTGTTCAATAATCCGTGATAACTTTATGCCTTTCTAGTATCTTTAGATAGATCATGAAGTGAGCGATGCAACGTTTGAAACCGCAGCAAAATTAGATGGGATTACTGGAGGATGTGTGCCATTAGTTATTTTGGTAAAATGATGGGATTGGCACGCGCGAACAAGACATGTTAAGCTCAGGCCTTCCCCTCTTTGCTCGCTGCATTTTTACACGCGTGCGCTCTATAACCATCCCTCAGTTTACCACAATGCTCTGGACACGATTGGACAAAAGACCAATGCAATGATAGTTTTACTCCAGTAAGGGCAGTGTCTTCACTCTACTGTATTGCTGGTTTCGTCCCCATTTAGGAAAAGTTGCTACATCTGCTGTTCTATGCATGTTGTGAATAAGCTTCCTAGTGAATCCGTATTTGGTCGATTTTACGCAGTCAAAGCGTCTCGCATTGGTCTATGGCAGGATTGTGGAGTGAGAGCCATGTTCTTTCTTGTCTAATTCGCTCTAACTAAGCTGTACTAATTGTTCCTGATCGTTTTTTGTTCAGCCGTTTATGAGGAATTTAAACGCGACTCAAGAGTAAAGCGACCTTCCTCTGGTCTCTGGCTACACTAACCAACGAAATGTCGTGACGCACCTTCTAGTAGGTCTAAACTAAGCATGTCTGTGCGACGCTGGCGTACATGACGTGAACGCTGCGTACGACAGATTTAGTGGGGTAGTGTTTCTTGAGGTCCAAAACTTAGGTACGATCACAACGTATGTTTAATTTTCGTAGTTGTAGTTCACACTAAACACTATCTGAATTCAATTGTAGCCCTATCGTCCAGGTTCAAGCAAGAGCTGCCATCTCAACACGTTTTCGTTTTTTTAAATGTTTTTCCTTTATTTTCGTAGCATGGAGTAGTCATTTTTTTTAACCGCTCACATCACAGTTCGCTTGTTTTTACTTACTATAGTTGAATTCTAATTTCTCCAGGGCCATTCTCACGCACTTTGTCGGCGATCTATTTTATCGCACTGAGATTTCTATTGTGACCTCAACACGAACAGATGGGTGTGTTTAGCATCGCTCATTCGGTCTGCACTGAAACAGCAGTGCTAATAATCGAACATATGATTCATCGCGTTCTGTAAGCTAAAGGCCAACGAAATTATCGAATTCTTTCGTTGTTCTGGTATACAACTATCTCGGAATCTCATGAGGCTTGGTGAGTACGGTTGATTCTCGTCAAATTTGCCCACATTGTTTGACTCACTTGAAACAGCAAGTGTTATAAAGTGTTTCCACTTCAGTCACAATATCATAGTTGCTGATGGTGATGAGTAATTCACGTTGGCTGCTTCGCCGTTCTAGTGTTATTCGCCTCGTCACAAACGGTGTTCACAGAACTCCGGTGGCGGAATAACCATAAGCTATGGCTCACCGCAAAGCTGGCTAGTTTGTATGTGTACCTAAAGTTTGAAACGACAACCAAATTTCTCGTAGAACGTCTTCGGTTATAGTTGCATGTCGGAAACTGTCAGCATCATCTCCACATCTGCTGATTATTTACCTTGTGGCAGTTAAGTATCAGTGTGAACCACTGATGTTTTGCTGTCTATGACGATGATGATGATTTACATCGATTCCGGATGTTCTGTCGATGACCGTTGACGCTAGACATAAGGCCGGGATTCTAGGGAGGAGGTAAATGACAAATTGTTATGGTTGGGACGTACAATATGGGAAGACGTTTTTAACGGGCTTGTTTTACGGTTCCACTACCGCACACACTGGTCATGTAACGGAGTACTTGCGCTTATATCAACGAAGCAATCAGAAGTACAGGAGTTGGCGAGATACTCAGAGCACAGCCTGACAATACTCCTTTGAAATCAGTGTCTGTGCGGGTGTCCGGAGCATCAGTTTGTGACGGTAAACCTTGTTCCCATGTGTAGTTCGAATGATTTGGGACTCATGGTGATTGGAACCATGTTCGTTTTTGAGTTTTTCCTGTTTTCTTTAGGTATACTAACCCATAATCGGGATTGTTACACAATTATTGTTCTGGAGGTTGGTGACGTTTTCGATCTTTGAATAGTTCTGACGACCCCCTGTTCGAAATCGAGTTTGTTGCCACGTAAGTCTTGCCTGCTCTCTTAATTAAATCGACTGTATACCATACATGATGAGGTTCCTTATTCTTTTTTACTTTACAAACAGCTAAGGTTTCGAACGCACACTGACATTCAAAAATTGTGACCCTTAATAGAATACGACTGACAGTGTATTAGCGTTACTGACCCCTTCTTTTCGGGTAATCACTTCAAAATTTTTACTGAAAATATTGTCGTGGATACGTTGCACTGCTTCAGTGACGTCTTAATCTGTTAAACTAACATCATGGTGGCTTGTCACGTTAGTTTTTCATTCGACCTGCTGTTAACCCATACACAGCCGTTGAAGTGAATTTCGATTCTATTTATGACAATTATGAATGCGTGGTTGACGTTGAGTACGGAACACGTCTCACGTCATAGGTCAAGGTTCAGCTTCACGCTGAGGTCCAACAGTGTTTTGTCCACCGTCAGGTGGGGCATGTCGAGAGTACTATTTCGGGGATGGATTTTCGCAAACCACAATACATACGCGGGGGAAAAGTGAGTAAAGTTAGCGCAAACCGAGCTCCAATAGGAGGGGTTTTTGTGAACTATTCATCACCGGCTCTGTATACATCATTAAAGACACCTTTTTCGGCTACTTAATCATAGTTGGGATGAATTGTTCGTCTTTATCTGACTTTGCTGCCTTCTCTCCACAGTCAGGTTTGATACTAGTTGTTGACAATGATAATTGATTCTGTCTGAGAGATAACGGAGTTCAGCAAATTTAACTGCCATGTTTCAACTTTTCGCCTCGTCAGCAGTGACGAGGTTTGCTAGTCTATATCTCCTCGCGTAGATTCTCTTGACCACAGTGTTTAGTTGTTTTGCTCCAACTGCCTTGTTGGTTCGAACGCAATTTGCGTATATAAATCTCTGTTATGTTTTCTGTGTGCTGAGTTGGGCAGTAAGCTTCAGTCTGCTTGACATTGACTTGGGTCCGGGGCATCAGAGCTTGCCTACGTACAACATTCCCGGTTTTGTGCTTGGGGTCTAAAGGATGACATGATAAAAGTGCCCAGCCAATGGCTGACGTGTTGTGAGGATTTTTACTCTTGAATTTTCTTGAACAGCCATTAGTTCTTTGTATTCTTCACACTTTTGTCATGGCTGGTCCAGCCGTGTTCTGATTGGGCAATGCTGATGATTGACATACAGTCATGCATTTCCTCCAAGTACAACACGTAATTGATCGTACGGTTTGGACGGTAATTGTATGCGATGTTGTTTGCATTCTTCCCGTCCACCGCGATTTCCAGCCCAACTAAGCCATACACTTTTCATACGGATACTCGTGATAATTCAGTCGCATTCGCTTCTCATCACCTCATGTTTTTCCTTTTATATTTGTTGTCATATTGAGGCTGCGTGTAAACCGATCAACTCTTAACTATACGTATATGCATGTGAACGCATATTGTATAACATTGCCCAACAGAAGCCTGTCTCTGCATGGACAGTGACACAATAAATTCCGTCCCTGCTTTTCATTCGAAGAAAAGTTCTGCAGAGTTAAAGGCATATCAGTAGACCATCCTACGTGGTTCTCATCGAGTGGTTAAACGCATATCCGCTGCACGACAAAAGTAATGGTCCTCTGTAGTGAATCTGTCAAATCAAGAAACATTGTTTAAATTATGGGTTGTTCTAAACGAAGCAGTTCTTAACATTTACTGTCTAGTACTTGTAAATAGTAGGGGGATTTTTATCAACTGAAATGAATACCGCGTACCGAACATGGGGTTCGGGCAGTGAATTTATTCAACCGCAAACCTGTAACACCTGAAAATAAAATAAGCAAATGATTAACTGATGAACAAAAGAATAGTTAACAGTGACGTCTTGAAGTTCGGTTCATCTTGACTGGGGTTGCTAAACCAAGGTGTAATGTAATTGTCTTACAAAATTTACCAGTTACGTTGCGTTTGCCTCGGTTGTCCTGGTCAGGGTGCAGCGAATTCTAAGCACTCATCGGTAATTATTTTGAAATACTGAATCTCCTTGATCCAGTTCACCAATATCGAAAGAGGGCATGTCGCGAAATGTTAACACTTCGCTCAACCCCATCAGTCGGGAAGGTAAAACAAGGCCTTCAATAACATGCAGGTGACGACACCAGACAGACAGTCTTCAGACTTTGCACGAAAGGAACGGTTGTTATCAGTTCCAAGGTGGACGAACTGCCTGAGTCAACAGTTTATGCACACAGAGCAGAACGGCGGGTACTGAAGCATTGTCTCAGTAAAGGCGAGCAGTCATTGGTTTCGTTTACGTAATAACACATCAAACGAGTTGACCTGGCTAGCCACATGACCTGTTTCCATGATGTGCTTTGCGATGGACGGGGTCAGGTTTGTGGCCTCATGATTTGTTGGCATCTTTTGTTGCGTTATCGCATGCACCAATCACTTTGGCATACGTTCAGTCATTCTCTGTCGTAAGTATTGATATATTCCACCTGCGTGGATTTAATCGCAACTGCAAGCGGACTGATAAGTCATATGAGAGACAATGTTTTGTTAAAATACGACTGTGCGCAAGCTTAGTAACACTCCTCGTGGAAAGTAGCAGCGCAGTTCAACCGCAGGGTATGAACGAGCCAAGATGGATTGCAATCTTCGATTTACCTCACTTATGATATGGTCATCTCTGAAGGGCAGAGTCAGCAATGCCTACTTTTTTGCATCTGCGCACATATCAACCTTGCCTGGCTTTCGCTTGCTATGAATGTCAATAGGCTTCTCAGGGTATTCTGTGTGCTGCTAAGATCCTCTTTAATATCGCCTCCTCTTGTTAGTAGTCATCACCTTCTTTGCCGGCTGTATACAAACGGAGCCTCATACGGACATTGTTTCACTAAGCCCGGCAGATTTACACTGCTTATAGAATGAGGAAGCAGTATTAAGGAGGGTCGTAGACACAAACGCGTATCCCGAGAAGTTCGTCAATACTCATAGCAAGCAAAGGTCGGTCGAAGTTGATTTATGTACAGTTACAACGGAATGGGCATTGTTGACTCTGCTTTTCGGAAGTGGCCATATCATCAACGACACAGTTCGTCTCATGTAAAGCCCGAAGGCTGGTTGTTTCCGTTGTAGCCATTTGCATTTTATACACAATGTTTTGTGTTCGCGACTGATAAGAGTGGGCGAAGTGTTAACATCTCACTACAGACATCTTTTGTTGTCGTTGGTGTATTATTCTTTTGTTTATCCGTTCGTTTGTTTTGTTTCCGAATGTTTTATGTTTGATTAAAAAGGCTGCACGAGGTGAATTTGTCCCGCGAACTTCATGTTCTCTATACAGTATTCACGTTTGAGACTGGGACAGGGTGTTTCACAAAAATGAATCCAACATTCACAACTAGTCACGGGTCTCACGCTCTCATAGACTTCAATCAGCCCATTTCTGAGAAAATCACTGCATTTAGAGGTCGTCAGTAGTGCTTGTCCCTGTTATTGAAAGGGACTAACCGAACAGTTCACGGGTTTGTTATGGTTGCGACCGGCTATGAGTGACGTCCACTTCATGTCCGGTATACAGTCATCATTCATAATGGCCCCCACTATTCTCAAGGATAATGGCATATTCCAGTTGGGTGAAATGACAATGTTGCGATCTTCGTTAACATTACGACCTGACCGTTTCTAAACCTGTAAATTAAGGTTAAGAACTAGTGATTGAAAACAGGCCATTTTGGACCTCTTTTGATGTCGTTGATTTGGATCACTCTTGCTCACGGCAGTACAAGACAAGTGGAACATCACATATCTCTCATCGTTAGCTTTGCATATCTAACGGAGCTCCACCGGCTAAACAGCAACTCATCGATGAAAAGTAGTTCATTAGTTCACGAATTTACAGCTTACTGGGGTGAATTGACCGATTGGTCGACCACGTCAAGAAGACCGTTCAACTGATCTGAGTCAGCTGTGGTTTGTTATGAACTTCCTGGCGACTCTCCCTCAACTAGTGGATTGCCGCTTGAGCTCAACTTATCGAAACACAATAAGGTCCTAGATTCAGACGTTCTTTCTGCAGCACCTTTCAAAGATGATGGCGAAAGGTTACTGTCCGAACTGACCACACGCCCCTGTTTCGGATAGGAGACTGAAAGGTGTCTCGTAACTGAGGTTTATCAGCAGTCATTCCAATTTTTAATGAAAGTACCAGTAATATCGTGCAACAACCACAGCGTTATTAGCCTTGCCTCTATCGCGTCTAGGCTGCTCATACCACGGGGGCTTTTGAAACACAGAGGGAACCATATGAGAAGAGAGCGGACAGATTTCCAGCCTGGTCACGTGTGTATCGACCATACCTTCACTTTGCGACAGACACTGGGGTATCGACACTCAACCAACAGTGGTGGCATTTCAGATCTGAAGGTTACTTTTAACTCAGCTGCCCGACGCCCTCTCTGTGACCATCTGCATCACACAAGAGTCCCAGTGAAGTATTTCAACTAGTTGAAGTTGTATGCCAGCTCTGAGTGTACATTTGTGGGCAGCCATCACGGGCGTTCTCCAAGTCGAGTGGCTTTCAACGGGGGTGACTGATCTCCACTCTCCTTTTCAACTTTATGGCGTACGATATTGTGAAGAGAACGCTCATGGATTCCGAGAATCTCGGAGTGGAGCTTCTACTGAGTAGTAAGTTGACTGTGTGGACGATATCAATTCACTTAGTTCGTCTGCACAGGACATGCACACCATACTGAACTGAACAAGTGGTATGGCTAGTCTGAATGGTGTGTACTTGACACCATCAAATTGTGAGATAGTCTCACAGGATGAGGCTGACACTGACTCTATTCTTGTCGTTGCAGATAGGCCTGGTGATTTTGTTGATTACTTCATATACCTACGTAATGGCATCTCATCAGCTGTTGATATTGTTGGTATGGTATCCATGAGGATAGCAAGAGCACATAGTGCAACCACCAACCTTCGTCACCGGCAGTGTTGTAAAGATATCAATTTATCGAATAGTGTTGGAGTTTTCATGCATGTTTACAGTTTGACTTGCTTTATTGAACAGAAGCATGGTTCATTCCTTCAGAAGAAGCACGTAAGTCCTCAGTATTCGATCACCGTTGTCTCTGCCATTTATTCTGTATCAAATGAGCTGGTTTTGTGAGCAACGCGACAGTACATTGGCGTGTGTTTGGGAAATGTGCAAATTCGCAACTGATAACCGAGATGCCGGAAATGCACAGTCGTCGTTGGTTGAGTCAAGTACTTCGTCTGCTGATGGAACGTCTGCCACACCGCATATTGTTCACTGTGGCTACTGATGGTTGAAATAAGCCGCAGAATGGCCAGGTGATGACGCGGTCACGTAGCTATGATGGTTTTAACGGTCTCGCTGGGAGAGGTTGACGGGTGTCGTTTACTTGGTGGGGGAGTTCCCTATCATCCACGCCACCGGTTAGAAACACTATCATGGCTGTGTGTCGCAACCAATCGCGAGCCTGTATCCTCCAGCTGGTTGATTCTTTTTTTTTGTTGCGTGAAACGCGAATTGTTGTTTGTTCATTTTTCTCTTTTTTTCCGCTCTACTCTCGCACTTGTTTATTGCTTTGCAATGTCGGGACCAACGTCTGCCCGAGCCAGTGTACCCACAGGTACACTTGAAGGCTAAAATGATGGTAATGAGCGTTTCGTTTCGCTGTTGGTCCAGTAGCTGATTTGTCCTAATGAATGCTTTCACTTGATCGTTCATCCCGTTTTGTAAGCAGATGTTCATTCCAGTGTATACTCTTGAACACAAATTGAGCAGATGCACTTATTGTTGCTCACGTGACGGTGTCCAGAGATGAAGAGACCATAACTCTCGACTCACTTCGTTTTCATTTACGTGCACTCGCTTCTGGGCTCCCACTGCCGCTTGTCGGTTGGAGTATTAAACATGATATTGAGCTAATGACTGTCTTATGCCTTGTCGCGTGAGATGTGGCTGGACGAACGATCGGTGGGTATCCAGGACCCCGAAACAGTGATTGCTAATCGCCACCCAGGAAATTGCGTTGCCCGTTCGGAGCACGTAGTTACAAGTACAAGTCTGCATGTGCGCAGCGCAATTCACACTCACCGTACATCATCATTCGTAGAGCATCCGAGTTTGATCCTTACGGGATGAGAGCGGGTTTGGAACACGAGGTTTTGTTCTGACTCTTCTGTACCCTAATCGACCCTGAAAAAGAATAAATTGCAATAGTGTTCTTACCGTTTTGAACTGCCCCACTCTGACTAATCTTAGTAAGCGTTGATGTTATGTCTATAATGGTTCTCTTCGGACTTTCTTTAGGTCTTTTGTTGATGGGTAGTACGGTGTCCATCTCCTTTCTATCGTCGGTAACGTTTTTGGAATGTTGACAGCCCTTTATCTTGATTTGTTTGCTAGAAACCTGTTTATTCTTTCTATCGCTCGACATGATGAGCTGTCGGAAAATATGATGAACACAGGTTGTTGGACTTGGCTGGATGGTCCAGACGTGACGCAGAGTGTATTATGCTCCAATTCGGCACACTTTCATATCCGCACTGACTGAATGTCCCTTATTCAGAATGGGTATAGCAGTGTCATTGGTACCGTTGCTTACCTCTCGGTGCAAATCATTTGCGTGACCTCTGCCGAATATTTGCTCACCCAACCGGTCACCTTTTCATCGGATTCAGCTGGGTTCTCTCAAGCTCGGCAGGCGGACGATCAGTGGGCGGGATTTTACGATTGATGAAATGGGGGAAATGAACTGCTAGATCACGGTGTCGCCACATGATCACTGCGCACGCAGGTACCTGACGACGAACAATTGCATGAACATTTCCACAATGCGACGAGTTGTTAGTGGAGCCCATGCATGAACTGTTCTCGAGTCCACTGAATCTTTCTGAATTATACCTTCAATGAACATTTTCATACGAACACGAAATCCGTTATTAAGTTCGACTGTTTTCCCCTTCCGGACTATTTTCTGTTAATCAAAATTACGCCCATTATGTTGCCGAAAGTGTTGTTCAGACTAGCTGGTAGGCCCCACTCAAGTGTTAGCAGGTAATAATTGTATGTTCCTCAGTGATATGATATGGCTGTCTGATCGTTCGAACACGATCACTGACTTGTCTAGTATTAGCCGCATACCGTTTGGGTGCGCAATACTGACGAGTTTTGTTCACAGCGGGACTGTGGAGTCTAGTGTTTTTTACTTACCCGGCGTGAGTTACGAGAACTTAAAACCACCTATACATCTTTTTCTGTTTGTGCGCAGCTCGTTTACCCAACTCTGACTTATTTTCATTATTTCAAAAACATCATGAGTTTCAATGTCATCGTTAGTTATTTTGCTTCATTTCGTTGTTGCCATCAATGCTGATACGTCTTGTTCTATTTCGTCAAAGGTATTCAGAACGTGGCCGTCGCAAATGGTCGGATCATCGACGTAATGTGACAGATTGCGCATCTCGATAACTCATTAAACCGAACTGAACGGAGTCATTCGCCAGACGGGTCAACAACAGTCCCCGCCGAGGGTGTATTGGACACCCTTAATAGGTGGACACCATCCGAAGAGCGTACTCATCGATGTACTGAGTATCGATATCCAATGGGTCGTGAACCGCGTGCTTCTTCTGCCGCCTTGTTTTGTTAGACCGTTTGTCAGCGACTCGAGGCGATACTCCTCAATTCTCATCAACTTTGACAATCGGATAATATCCAAGCACGAACAATCACAGTCAGCTGTTGTTCGTTATCAGGAAGAGCTACTCCGCTATTCGCCATATTCATCCATTGTATGCAAACATTTCCTCTCTTTCTCGTATGACAATCTTCATTTTCTTTCTTTTCCGCTGCCTATTGTGATACCTCTAGTGGAACTTGGAGCTTACCTTCCTCCCTTCCCGACAAGGCCAGTTACACAAGCGTTTCGCACCACTGTTGCAGCTTTTGGTGACGTAAGAGACAACAGACAGGCTTAGATCGTACCCTAGAAACCTTTGCTGCTGATGTAAGCTGGCTATACGGTTGGATTGATGTGTTCATCTAATTATAACAGTTCAAGTTACGCCTTTCCGCTAAAATAGATGCCTGTATTGTTTTCTGCAACAAGGCTGATGTGTTTCTGTTAGATTGGATCTCGATTGATAATCGGTTTTGCATGATGAGTCTCATAAGTTAGTGAAGTCTGTGGAGATCAAAACCCACTTCTGTGGAGGTTTCTATTATCTTCTTCGTTAAACGCCCAATATTGATATGGTTCTAACCAGAAACCTGAAAGTCTGGGTCAGTTGCTTTTAGTCAACTGTTATCTACCTCAGAAGTCAGCTCGACCTCAACAATTTTCGCTCGGACGACAGAGGCGGACTCCTGAGTTTGTGTTCAGACTATCCGTTCCCTACCAATACAAGCCTCTGTCTCTCTAAACACCGTCCTGCTACACTGCGCCCTCTGTCACAGTTGTGGACCCACATTGACCTCATCTCAACTACTTGCTGATGACGATGTCGTGTTCACGATCGCCACTGGTGTTGGTCGACTTTCTACTCTTGACCACGCATTTTTTACTCCGAACTGTCGGTGGTGCCTTACAGAGCAGGCTTGGGTGACCAGACAAAAAGAGCCTGTCCAATCCAGCCGTACTGTTCTTGTTAATGGAGTGGTCTCTGTTCCACCGATTAATTTAGATCAACCTCAGGCACACCCATGAAAAATCTTTCAGTCTGTTCAAACTTTTCTGGGTCGACTCGTACCGTGAACTGTTGTTTCGCGTGTTCCCGCGATATCCTTAACGTATGTCCGTTATTACCGACTAACGCGTAGTACCACGAGACGTGACATCGCAAAAGGTTCACGGAAAGATGGCGAAACCCGGCGGTCAGAACACGCAGCCAAGTTGTATTTCAAATTTCCCGCAGTGTTTTCTGTCTTATCTATGCGTTAGTAAGGTGAGCTGCGAAGCGGACAGTTCAACAGTGTCACTTGCAGACTTAAGAAGCGCTAAGTGGAGCACTTCAAACCGTTGTTCGACTGGCTCTCTGCTCTGACTATTGCGCCCTGTGAGTCTGTGATATGTGCCTGCAGATCCCTCCAAAGTAGTGGTGGTCCGGGAAAAAAAAACATGTTCTCATGCACCATAATGCACTCTGCTCGGACAATCTTCTTCCTCTTGCCCTTTTTGAAGTCGGTGAAGGGACGCTTTTTAGGAAACTTCTCACTCTGTTTTGTAGAGTTTGAAATGCTGGAGGAGTTGTTAATCAGCTCCATTCTTCGGAAAGACAACGTGAGCATTAACCATCGAGGAGTCGGTCTTACTTCGGTTACCTGTTGGCTGCTTGTCTGTTCCACTCTGCCGGTTACCCAGAAGTGGATGGATGGAGTGATTCCTTAGTCGAAATTTTAAGTTTCATCAATAGCTGGAACTACCGCACCCATCAACAGGTAACAGTGGCTGTGTTCCTGGTCGTTAGGACAGCTTCCCATAATAATTGCATCACGGCTGGCAGGAACTTTGGAGAACAGGTCTTTCTGCGTAGTTTTAAAGCCCAGTTGCTACTTTCTAACCTGAGACAACCCAAGTGTACGCGTCTTTAGATTAAAAAAATGACGTGGTGTATTACACAACTGTGCATGCAGTGTTACTCTGCGGCTATGAACTCTAGCAACTTCGAACAGATAGTGTCCGCAGATTGTCCAGTTCTAATAATCTTCGTCTGTGTAGCATTGCTCGCCTGTGACGACAGCATCGATCAGGCAGCAGTGAGATTCGGTGGCCTCTCTTCGTTAGAAGTATTCATTGGTTCAGGTGGCTCGGACACGCTTTACATATGTTTGTCCAGCGCTCAACATATCGAGCCGTGTTTGCGCTGGGTTGGTATGGCTAGAATGAGAACTGTATGGTGATTGGCCCATTATTTGTTTTATGAGTGAGGAAATTGGCACCACATCTGGCTTCTGGTGGTTCTATTTGGCCTCCTTGTTGGAGTCTAACATGTATTGATTGTAGTCAGCTAGAAGCACTGAGCGATGTGACCTCGATTTGACGTCTACATTGACATTGTCATAGTGATTATCTTTAGCTATCATTATGAGCTTTTAAGAAAAACTGACAAATTTCATGTGTTTCTGATCATTCTACACCTTGTTCTACATTTTCTGTACTGGAACACGCAAGCAAACACTTCTCCCTCCTGTAACAACCAATGAATTTTATCTTTTGGTTGACTTTTCTCTTTTCATAGTCTTATATTGACACGTAGACTTGTGTGTAACCACAGTAATGAGTGGCAATTCCGTGATTGGTGTGCATGATCTGGTCCGCTATCAATGCCATCGTGTTCATGATTCCATCAGAAGTTGTCGATCAGACTATTGATGCCATACATAGCCAAAACACGTGTCATGGTCGCACGCGTGTCTACACCAGAGTGCACACAGCGCGACGGCAGGTCCAAACATATCAACCAGAATGCAGGTAGATGTGTATCTCTTAGTCACGACTCGGCGCGCGCGACACTAAGCCTGTGTATAGCTGTGAATTGTGTTTGTTTCTTGGTACTGGTCGTTGTTACAATTCACCGAAAATTAATCCACCGTGAGACGTTTTGATTGACTAGTGCTTCGATCAGTTCCACGGGTAATGCGTCTAGATGGCATGAAATACTTCAAAGCTGTTCAGTTGGATAGCGTTCTGTTAAGATCACCTAAATGCTTAGTTTTCTCGAGGTCGTATGTTTAGAAGGAACAAATAAAGTCCCCGATAAATCCATTTTTCTCTCACTCGTAGTAACTGATAACAGCCATATCTAAAGCCTGCTGGAAGCTTACTGAACGAATGCACGACAAAAATGCAGAAAACCTATCGGAAGAGACACTTGAGTTGTGAATACTGTCACTGACAGACAGTTCAGACTATGTTATTGACTTGCAGTGTCTCGAAATCAGCATGTTGCGCTACACTTCTCCCACTTAGATATTTTCGCACACGATATAGTCAGAATAACGAAGCACTGGACGCACGAGGCTGTCACTATCCGTTGAAAAATCACGTTTTTATGGTAAGCGCGCTTACGTTTGCGATTATCACTGAACTATCGTGTTCTGGTTGTTTGCCCCCGTTATTATGTTCCACGGCTCTGATTAGATCGTTTAGGTTCTGTACACGCTCAAATGCTTTGTATTGAACACGAGTTTCAAACGGATGGTGTTGTGGGTGGTCTGTCTTCTGAATGGCTGACGTTGATCGACGTTCACTATGATTGCAACGTCTTATGCCCGGACACTGGCACCGGTTACTGTTCTAGCCCATTCATCAAAAATGCGGTAGGTAGACGACTATCGATGTTGTCCAATAGGTTTTTTATTTTCAGGTAGCCACTTCGACCAGAAGGTCTTGCACCCAGTTGTACATTTCTCGATATTCATTGTCTATTGTTGACTCTCCTCCATCTCTGCAGGCTGCTGTGCAATTGTACATGGTTTTATTGCGTGAAACGTCCTCTATTCCGAGGCCGCTTACATACGTCGATGAGTACTATGAGGTAACTGAGTTATCGTTTTCGTGATGTTCCAGACGTGCACATCGGGTGGCGAGATGAGGTGACGGGCCACCGGCTTACTTCGAACAGATTAAGACAAACCTTTCCGCAACAACCCGTGCACAGTCCTTTTCGATGTATATTCGGTTATCGACAAGCGGATTTTGTAAAGTTGCAATGTGTGCCGGATATCAATAAGGGTTTCCGAGGTCACGTGATGGATACTGACGACAGTGATTATCAAAATGGACTGTAGTCCAGCCACATATGCGAAAGTACGATCTGCAAATTGTGGACATAACTACTGTTATACTAACTTGATTCTAGTAGTTGTCTTTAAATTCACTCATTGTGTGCATTGTATGTCTGATTAGAAAAGTTGTTTACTACAACGAGCTGTTGATTTACTTCGCTCGCAACAACATTTGGGGTTTTCAAGATGCTATATACTTCCCGGCAACCCTATCGAGACTCGCATTATCAGTGTTTGTCCGCCTGCACTCTGACTGACGGTCGATGATTGTGCCAGCCACCATTACCGGTGAGAAATCTATCGATCACTATTAGATTATGCAACCTAATTTGTGTTACCACAAGAATTCTGTTCACTTCTCAAAATTACCATGACCGCAGGTCAGTCGTAACCACTCTGATCACGGGACACAAAATTCAATCAACGTCCAGTCCAAGTCTGACTAACTGTTCGCTTGTGATATCCCACAGTAGTGATTATCTCATAGGTTTGTCTCGTGACACATTTTGGTGAAACCTTTATAATTGTATTGGCTTTAGAAAGAATGGTCGGAAACGTTTGCTTGCCACATTGTTACTCCTGTTTCAGTCAGCATACTCCGACACGCATTATCGCTGAACGAGTAAGTTCACTAACGAAAAGGACAAGGCCACAAATTCAGCGGATGCCACGACTTGGATTCGGAAGTCGATAGACTGCGTCTAGTCATAGGCCAATCGGATAGCGAAGTCGAAAAAATCCACCTCACGCCATCAGCCATACCTAAACCATTCACGAACTTTAGAAACAAATTCCTTAGTGGTTACAGCGATGTTCGACTGAACCGATAATCATCTACATTGACGTTTGGATAAACTGCCTTTTAGATGGTTAAAAATCCCCAGGGTAGTCATCAGAAAACAACAGTGTAGCGAACAAGCTCGTTTTCGGTTATTCATCATCAGGCTAATTACATAACAATTTATATGAAACAGAGTTGTCAGGGCGAAACGGACAAAAACATGTAGCTAGTTTGAGTGAGGTCAGACACGTCATCGACAAACACAGAAACAACGTTTTGGTACGATTACGTCATCATTATGACGCCACTGAAATCATGACGGTTTGATCGGTCATGGTATGTGTGGTTGGCCATGGCAACTTCAACGCCTGAACAAAGCGCTTTTGTGCACACAAAGGTGGACTTCTTAATCGAATTCCTTTTCAATGATTCTATCAAACGGACAACTAAAATCCCCAATGGTGGGATGGTCGCACCATGCTGCTGAAATCATTTGTCAGTCCAGCTGGTTGATACGAAGCAAATCGTGCATTTAGTTGCCTCCAGTCTTAGTGTTCTCCCTAACTTAACGGCCAGTTTACTCAGTGTTCGTTCACGTGCAATCAGCTTGGGATCGATGGACATTATTTCAGCAAATGTGGTGTCCATTCTAACCACAACAGAAGTGCTAACAAAATTCCGTTAAGACCTTTACACAAAGTTGTCGATTCGAAATTCAGCTGTCAACACGATTTTGGGTTTTATTCTGCTGGACTAGCGTTTAATTCGATTACGGGGTTCTTTCATGATCTCACATCAACAAGGATTGTCAGCTCGCTGTCAATCCCAAAAATGACGCCACCATGACAGAACAGGCCAACAAACATGCCAAACCTTGTGCTTAAAAAGCAGCCGTGCGCATATCCGGCGTCGTGTTCCTGAGTGCCCAAGTTAAACCTACATCTGCGAGCCGGTGTTACCCCAGACACTGTCTGTTCGGGAAACCGCTGTCGGGAGTACAATCAATGTAAGTACACCAAGACTAACTATAAGCCAAAGTATCCCACAAGGTTACTCCAACTGTTGAGATCGTTTGTTCGGTCGTCGTAGTCAGGAAAGATGAGCTCAGATTTAATATTGTTCTGGACACGTTCAATCCCGCCCTCACTTCGCCGCGGAATCAACACAGTCACACCCAACGGTACGCTATTCCGGTCTAAGCTAGAGATAACTTCAAACATTACTGTCGCCCCATATTCGACGTGACACGCTGTTGACCGATCTCTAATCATACGGACGAAGTACACTGCTTCATGCGATAGATTGCATCTGATCGCTGAATTTGTAGAGGACTAACCCGACATAAAGATGCCAACAGGAACAGTTAACTCATAGTATAGTAACTGAGTAGTTTAACGAGAGCACTTTCGAGGTCCCTTCCTCTTCTATGTCGCTCCCGCTGATGGTAGTTGAAGTCCGACTAAAAAGAACAACCAAAAGACGTTGGCAATCAACCAAGCTGAGCAGAAGCATCAAGCAGACGGGACAAGCGCACGAGAGGCGTCATTGTTAGCTCGAACCAATGTAAGCAAGTTACAGAGTCAACTGATGTAGACTGTACATAAAAATAGCTCAAAATATAAAATTATGAACAAAACTGTATAGATTCAACTGTGGAGTGCTGTCATCTAAGAACTGACCAGCACTCTGTATCATAATGGTTACCGGTAGTGTTAACCTCAGTCCATTCATTCAGGACTGGATGGACAGATTCAATCCGTCTAACTTCCCTTGAAGCCAAGTATGTGACGGTCCGTTTATTGCTTCACATCTCCACAAGTTCGACGTTACGTCACGGGTGTTATAGGTTGGTTACATCAAAGGTTAGCTAACCGGAAGATGTGATTACAACTGTCTCGGCTGAGAGGGCCGTTCGTCGAGTCTTAGACGTTGCAATGATTACATTGCCAGTGGGTGCAGCAGTGATTCACCATTTGCTGGACAGTGGTTGACTAGTCACGTGTCTTTACAGTGAAACAGTAGGGTGTCTTAGACCAGGGTTGACTCCGACCTCCTGGTTACAAATTACGTGATGCTTTTGGAAACCGCTGTTTCTGACAGTGGGATTGTTAGCAGGCGCATCTCCTAACGAAATAGCCTGGACGCATCACATTGATCGGCCGGCCCAGCTCGGATGGTATGGTTCCACTCAGCCAATCAGATTGCAAGTGTGCGGTCGAACGTCTGTGCGCTATCTGGACTTTCTTTTCGCGCTGCTTTTCGATGTCCCTTGTAACGTGATTTGCTCTGACACCGTGACTGCCATATATGACTGTTTCATCTGATTCGTTCCATGTCTCTCGACCATTTATGGCGATAATTTCGTCCTATAAATTTAGGGCCCCTGTGACCTAATTTTGTTTCGCTCTTCCAATAAACGGTGTCGCCTCGTCTCTTCTCATTTCTCGGTTTTGGGTCAAGCGACTGTGCCCGTAACCAAGGCTGATGGAAATGCTTGTAATGGGCAGTGTTAATGACCTGCAAATAAATGGTCGGCTACACAGAACAACAGATGACTCTTCTGACAGTGATGTTATGCGACGTGTAATAGCCGGCCTCCAGAACGATGTCCCTCGTCTCGCTGAAAAATACAACACTTCAGAGTACATTGTACACTGAACACTCGAGAGATACGAGTATCGGCCATACTCAGGACGCGGTCGATTGCAGGAGCTTCGGTTGTCGGATGTAGATAAATGTAAGTCATTCTACCTGTGGTACTTACCACGGAAGGATATATATTCTACGGCATTAACTGACGAAGCAGTATTTTGTCTGGATGGATTCACGCGGAAACCCGTTATTTTGACAGGTCAATAACCTCCATCGGTTTGCTCCAATGCGACGTCAACATAGCCAAAAGCTTCTGATTTGAGCTTGGTTTGTTGGCACACGTATTATCGGGCCTCACTTTTATCAACAGAAGTGTTACAGGTAAGACTTCTATTCGCATAAACATTTACAAGATATGACATTCCTGTCCGCAGATGCAGCAGCAGAATGTTGTACCAACGTTAGAGTAACTGGGAGTAATTGAATACGATTGGTTTCAACAGGTGGCACAGTATCACATTTACACCATATGTACAAGAATATCTGGCTGAAACATTCGAGTGACGACGGATCGGTTGCGGTGGGCAGATATTCCCCCACTGGATTTTTATCTTTGGGACTACCTCAAACACAGTCTACGGAGAACGTCCACAAACACTGAAGGAACTTAACACGAGCAGGATCTTGATGTATAATGCAATCTGTGAGACCAGTTCGCAGCGTGTGCTATCATCACGTCTATAAAAATGCTTTGTGAAGGTAAAATCGCGAGGAACATTTTAAGCCTCTCATCAATTTATGGTTTATATGCTAATCGCTTCTTTTGCGCGGCGGTAATGTCAACCTCTCAGTAGAACTGCACGTCTCGAGCGGTAATTGGCAGATTCGCACACTTCGCAAATTACTGTCTCACTAAAATACTGTTTCGAGTCATGTGTATTGGAATACTATAGATTAGTTGTTTAAACACACAGCGCATCAAGCCATTACTCATAGATTCGCGTTAACTAGATGCAATATATTGAAAAAAACGTTTAAAGTGGAGACCGAATATTTGCTGCACGATATGTACAAAGGAGTCTCCTGTAATGCTGTGAACGGCATTGTCAAACGTACGTCAAAACCTAGCCAGTTCAAACTAATCGTATTCAGTAGTTTGCATATTATGTATGCTTCTGTAAGGTACAAAAATGTTCCCAGTATCAGTAGTTGTTTTCTTAAATCGACACATTGGTCGTGGTTCCCCACTGTGATGTGATACTCCCAGTTGCTCCAGTGTTGGTTCGACAGTCTGCTGCAGCATCTGGAGGTAGACAGTAATATGGAAACGAAAGTATTCAATGGGGACTGACTTTCCGCTGTTCGCTTTCGTTACACGCAAAAAAATTGCAGAACCATATGCGGCTGCTGCCGTCTCCTCCGCCGCCGTGACATTCTGACAGTTTAATGCTGTAATCATAAGAAGGTCACGTCAGTGACGTTGAGGGATAGATTTTGTGCTTAAATCATTCTGTTTTATCGGATGAAGCATCTCTAATATGTAGTATGACACGACTGAAAACGTCTGCAGTGCATTGCTGCCACCGAATGTACATACACCTCAGCCGTGCCAAATAGTGTTTCCCTTCGTTGTATATTTTCACGTAACCTGTAACAGATGTTTAGAATTAAACAACTTCCCAGGCCGAGTGACTTTTGCGATCACTGGAACATGCAGGAAAATCGAACTCACCTTGCGACCCTACCTCAGTTTCGACACTTCATTGATTATTCTGATCGCACGTGTAGTGGCGTAATCAATCAAATGATAAAAATGACCAAAAATATAGCAGCACCAAAGAAGAGCTGTAACGATAACGGGTGGGCGCAAAAGGTAAGCGTACAAATAAAATGGAAGACATCAGTAAAATAGGAACGAGTCACTGATAAGTCAAGGTCCATTGAATTGAATAGACCACCACAGCAAAGAAAGAAAACACCAGAGAGCAAGTTCGGTAGACGACCGATAGATAATTCCACACACGGTGTGGGATGATAGACGCTGAGCGTCGACAGATCAGCCGGTTCGCCGAGGTAAAATATTTCGCCGTGCAATTACTTCACCAGCTCAAAAATCCACACCACTGAAGATGACAGAGACGGTGCGCGGTAACTCCCGTTTATTCGTGTTGACAATTAAATTCAAAAAGTGATGATGATAATTTCAAACAAGCGTACAGATGAAGTTTAAAAAAGCAGTATATATAAAAAAGAGTTACAAAAGATAACTGTGAATTGTGGACACTATGCACTGGATGCTAACGTCATTACAGACATCGTTCACTAATCCAAGTTCAGGGGCACATTATCTAGTTCAGGTAGGTAACTGCCAAATAACTATGTTTATTTAGAAGCTACGGGTTACCTTATGATGTTTTGCTGGATGGTGCGACCAGATTAAGGTCGAAATGGTTGTGTAACAGGACGACAAATGTATACACAGGACAGCGATCACAGACAGTCCCGACGCAATCCAAAACCAGAGAAAAGACGTAACGAACAATCACAACCAGTGTATTGGTGATACAGAGACGAGGTGATACAGAGACGAGGTGATGATCCGCATAACACCAGTGGCAACACGAAAATCAAAGTCCCAGCAACAAAGGGTTTTTAAATCGTTCAAACAGGTATGTCCAGTGGGAGTCGAATGTCACAGTTCTAGGGAGGTTCATGTCGTGTGAAACACGTCGAATAATACGCAGGCGGGCGAACTGAAATAGATAACAAGGGAGAGGACATCAGCGGGAAGTTTAAATTGCATGCGCACCAGTTTCTGTATTGTTACAGTTGAAGTATTCAAAATGGCATTAACCGAAGTCGATCAACCACCTGATCAATCAAATGTAACTCCCACCTTAGCTATCCTTGGCTGAGGTCACGCGTTCAGCTTTCGCTTCATTATTGTTCGACTAGGTTCCAAGATGGCACTCACCTATGCGCATAACTCCATGCAGGATCTTCACATACATTTATTCACATTAAAATGGCCGTACATTCATGCATCTGAATCGTCTCATGCGATGCGGCTTGTCGGGCAATAATGATTACACGGAACATGTATCAAACCATCATCTGTGCACGATCTTGAAATCATTCATACTCTCTCTTCTCCCATATCGTTTGGATCTAACCTGTTCCCAGGCGCCAGCTAAATGCTGATCATTACTGATTCGGTTTGTTGTTGTCAGTGGGTAAACTTAGATTAATGTCATATGCTATTTCTTGGCCGAACTTTGCACGGTATTTTATTACATGCTCATATAAGGCACTGCTCTATGTATTAACGAATAGATTATGGACGTTTACTATTCAATTCACGAAATACCCGTAGATTCCTGCTTGTCGGCTTCATACACGGTTGGACAAAGGCCGAAGGTGGTAGTCGGCAGCGTCTATCCAGAACGGACCAGACATTAATGGTCCTCATTTCACAATGCTGTTATGCAATCGTTTTGAATTCGATATCTATCAAATATGAACACATCGCAGAGTTTATCAACGGCATGTATACAACTGTGGATGTAATGAGATTCGCCAGATATGGATAAAACCGATAATAGAACGGAATGAGGACATTGCCCTTATCAGGATGAACCGATACTGACTGCATTGGTCTTTTCTGCCAAATCATGTACAGGTTATCGTGTCCCGTCGGTCGAAAACGCGGGGGTCGTTTACGATAGTGTGACAACCGACCGCTCAGATAATGGCTTGCATGCACCAGAAGTCAGTCTAGTGGACGATCAATACAAAGGTACGTGTGCACGCGAGTAAAGATACAGGTGCGCTTGTTATGTCTGGTCCTCACCGGCCGAACATATTTTTCTGTCTACCAGTTGGCGTACATACACGTGAAACTAAAAATCTCCGTCCTCGAATCATCACACCAAGTAGGTGACGGCTAAAAATATGACTCACTTATCGTCATGACTAGATTCAATTTGCAGTCAGACCGGTACCGTCAGCCATTCGCGCACAGTCACGCTGCCACACCCACGCTCTCTACAGTCGGCGCAGTCTAGGTGTGTCCGCGTTTGGGCGCACTTTTAGCTCTGTCACACGGTAAGCCGTTGACATACTTACAAGAAACAGGGGAGGCTTGATAAACTGTGCAGTGACCACTGACAAGACAACTATCCTTGTGGATGATGCGTATTAAGCAGATTCAAAAGCCAGATTAGCACACGTTTGAGACGTCTGTGTTGATTCCCCCCACGATAGTCAACATCATTATCACCCTTATTATTATTATTATTATTATTATTATTATTATTATTATTATTATTATTATTATTATTATTATTACAACAGCCATGAGCCTAACCAAAATGTACTATGGCTCGGACCGCCGTTCACCTCAACAGTGATGCGGAATATCCTAGAAGAAAACGTTACTAAGACGGTTGAAAATTATTAAGAGAAGACTAAGCGGAAAAACTAGAAATGGTATGGATACAGGTACGCCATTGACTGCGACACACCGCCATCTCGGATAACGTCTCTAACCAGCGATTTGAGTGATCACGAGGACCCCAGCCAGGTAGGTGACACCTACCCACTGTGCTCAGTGGAACAGTCAGGGTCTTCATATTTCGTGGTCACGTTGATCATACTTATCAAAACCTGTTATCCAAGAGCAAACAGTTTTCTGACCGACACTTTATGCATAGTTTACTCACCCCTCGTGAATTCTTGTATGTCGCATGCCGATGGCTTCCAATAAGTAGGTGATGACTGTTCGTCCTCATTGATGAACAGAGTTTAGGCGTACCGAAGCGCAGACTTGCTGCCTGTCTATTGTATAAGCGTCGTAAAGTGTGACTGCGTGTCAGACGAGACATTCTTTACATACATTATGTGTTGTCCTGACTGGGAATCAGACGCTTACATTTTCTACCCATGTATCCTATTTGATGCGTGAATTCGAGGGGGACACTTTTGACCATATGGGTATGTCCTAGTATTCTGATCCGATTTCGATGGAGTTTCAAACATCGTGTTCTCATGGTTTATCTATATGTAGGTCACGTTCGATAGTATAGCTTATCTAGCAACATAAATGGACTAAGGTTTTTGGAAACACCACTTTTTCTCACACTGTTGAATAGAAAGAAGATTCAAGTATACATTCTTCACTGACCCACAGAAAACATCAAGGGCGTTCTGGTGCCAAACATTCTCTTCGATCACACTGAGTAACATATGGATATGAGCCTGGAAGCCCAAGTCCATGAGTCCAGTTAGTTTGTTTTTTCGATCTCCGGGTGATGTCTGTTAGCTTGTAGGGTGATCATTGAAAGCGGGATTGGATTACAACGATTAACCAGAACCGAGCAAAATTAAGAATCTAATCCCGTCTTTGAAAAATGTGGACGTAACAACGCGTTAAAACAACCTCTTGAAGTGCAAGGTTAAGACTCTGAAAGGAAGATCTTTCCAGTAGTTAATAGCTCTGTGAGAAAAACAGTGATCTGAAAAAGGTCTCTGGACGAAGCTTATACCGCTTTGCAGTGATCCCATCTTGCACTATCAGACACCAAGATAACTATCTGCTCTATAAGTCCTACGTGAGAAAAACATGTGTGCATTAAAGCAGTACGGATTTGCCGAAATTCATGCGGATAGCAATCAAGAATTTCGAGTCGAGACTCATTTGTTGTGTCTTGAGCCCGTGAGTAGTTTGGTAACTGTGCAGTGAACACGCTGAACGGCCAGTATATCTATTTTAAGCATATATACACCGTCTCATTGACACACTGAAACAGAAGTCTTATAAAAACCCTCGTGGAACGTTGGGAACGTCTTTTGAACATACGGAGGAAGGTCTGTTTTTGTTATCCTAAAAGTTATAAACCACTTTTACACAACTCTGTCGATGGTATGGACAAAAGGTGAAATGGACGGCGGCCGAATGCCCAGATCTTTTTCCCGAAAAATTCGCATAATGTCTACTGCGCCTTGCGAATTATTATTCACAAAGCCTTTTCAAAAGTTCCCACTCGATTGCACGTGTACAGACCAGTTGTCCTAAAAAGAGAAGACTACAATCGTCTGGTCGGTGTTGTCAAGGTCAATCTGTGGTACACTGGAATCACTAGTGTCCCAGATTGTTAGATCGTTAGCCTAAAGAGGAGTAATGTTGGAAATGGCACGTGAATTCGACTAGGGATCTTCTTATGGTCACATGTTTGTATTTTGTACACCTTTGTTATTTTGTCAAGAAGAAAACTTCAGCTGGAATTCTCCTCTACTGGGTTGAAAGACGACCTTTGTATCCATCAACCAATAGAACTTCCGGTGACACTTTGTGTCCGGTCATCTTGTCAAATGGGTTACTCAGCATTGAATTTTGATTAGCATTTTTCCAAAAAACCCGCAAGGTTGTGTACTCACCCATGTGAAATTCGTAATTTACACCACCCTCATTGGAACATGTTGGGCAGTCACTGCTGAGGTCGCTCACTTTTTTGCATTCGGACAACCATTCTGATCGACTTGCTTCGTTCACAAAGATTTTCTCACGCTCGTAACATAGTATTTGTGCACTTCTCTACTTTTATCACGTTTGTGTAGAACTGAAATGACGTATTTCGTGAGCTGTGCGGTCTGCAGCTACGGTTATATAGTTCTGAATGACTAGCAATTTCACCAATCGGCCGCCAGCATACATCAAATCGATCTGAAAACTAATGTGACAGACTTTCTCTGTGTGGTTTGAGTAGATAACTGACGGTAATGCATACCAGGGTATAATAGTACCGAAGCTGTTGTGCGCCAAACATGATAATGTTTATGCATCTCTGTTGATTACTCGGTTAAGGTGGCTTTCAGTTTTTTCAAGAAGTTGGTAAAGTTTTCTATTAGACAGAATACCGATGATATCCTTGACATACCGAAAGGACCGGACGCTCAAAAGTATCGTAGGCTCAATTTGTCACGGTAATTTTGTGTCCAAGCTATCTCATACATATATATATATATATATATATATATATATATATCACTTCTACAACGTATTCCGCTGATGATGGACAATTTTATCTTTGTTCGACAATCTAGAAGTTGTTTTCAGTGTATAATTTTTCCATTTGCCATTTGGAATAGTTAATCAGTGACCTTCGTGGGTAGATACAATGGAAGGAATACATAATAATTTCGTTCAACTGGTTTGAGTCGGCTATGATTTGTTATGAATTTCCCGCAATCCTCCTTCAACTAGTGAATTGCCCCCTGAGCGCAACTTATCGAAACACAACAAGGTCCTAGATTCAGACGTTCTTTCTCCAGCACCTTTCAAAGATGATGGTGAATGGTTACTGTCCGAACTGACCACACGCCCCTGTTTCGGATAGGAGACTGAAAAGTATCTCGTGACTGAGGTTTATCAGCAGTCATTCCCATTTTTAATAAAGGTACCAGTAATGTCGTGTAACAACCACAGCGGTATTAGCCTTGTCTCTATCGCGTCCAGGCTGCTCATACCATGGGGGCTTCTGAAACACAGAGGGAACCATATGAGAGGAGAGCGGACAGGTTTCCATCCTGGTCACGTGTGTATCGATCATACCTTCACTTTGCGACAGACACTGGGGTATCAACACTTGTTGTATTCAAGAACGACGGAAAATATCAGTAGTAAGTAAGCTTTATTAAAGCTACCGTTTC